>WOVY01006242.1:0-45000 GCA_013436015.1 Rhipicephalus annulatus | reverse complement strand
TCGTTAGACATAAAAATTTTACCAGCCTCTCGCCATATAGTAGGCTTCATACGACTCTATACGGGATATAACGGTGATGGCAAAAAGTCGCCTTGAGTGTCCGTGTAATTGCTCTCACAATAAAGAAATCAATAAAGATCGCCTTCACACGCAGCATTCGCTAAAAGCATTACACGGTAACGATTACGGTGTATAAGCTGCACTTGCCTCTTAACATCAACTGTAGCCCACGCTTTTCGTTCCTGACGCTCTTCTTTATGGTAATGAGCGGTGACATGGCACTCGCCCGTGGCGCGGCAGCTTGCGCACCAGCAGTTTGAGAAAAAGCGCACCGTTCGCTCGATTCTTCTAGCTTGTTTCATGGCTATAGGCTGCGCACGCATAGCACTGCCAAAGACAAGCGTGAATACGAAAGGCGGCTACGGGATCACGTTACTGCCGTTTCCACGGCCTCGAACATGGGGCACGTAGCGTTCGTCACCTGCGTTTCCCACGCAGAGAATAACCTACCCACTAACTACGGAATGGAAGGCTACGCATTGTGGAAAAACCGAAGAACAGCAGGAATGAGGAGGTGTAGAGCGCATTGAATTCCCTCACCGTAAATTATTTCGTGCAGCGCATTCCTCAACGCTCTTGGGTTAATTCACCACAGGTGCGCTAACCAGCCATCTCCGAAGTGTAGATTAGAGCACCCGCCCCCCCTTTTTTTTCTCGGCACAGTTGTGGTTTTGTGAAGATACTTCAATATTTTAAACTTACGTATTCGATGAAATACGAATACAATTCGTACTTAGCGATGAACAATTATTTATATTTAGGCCGACCCTACCAGAGCTGATGGCCAACTCAGGCGGAGAATTCAAGACGGCATGACGACGAATATTGAGAATGTTGAATATTTCGATTGAAAAAGCAGCCATAGAGCTAAAAAAATGCTTCCCCATCTGCCTTTTTTTTCATTTAAAAACGTGTATTTTCTTCTCGTTTTGAAGAGTCAACCAAGTTATGGAGGCTTGTACTTGAATCATCATTAAAAAGGGCAACATCAAACCTCATTTGACCGCAACGCTGGGACAAACATTGCAGTGCCTAAAGATACTGATGTCTGCGCTCACGACAGCGGGAAAAGCCGTATGCCGTACGGACAACTCGAAATACTACAGCGTGCCTTCACGTATAGTGATAAAGAGAAGCAAGGCGGATAGGGACGGCAGAATGACGCGCGAGAGAGCAAAGCAGAACAGCGCTCGCTGCCTCGGAAAGATAAGAGCACCAACCACTGCGTGAGCGACCAGCACCATGGTCACCGCAGACACTACTCTCTGGCCGGGAGAGATGGAACCAGCGCGGACTTGGCGCAGTCACTCCTCGACAGCTTCTCGTTTGACTTACTTCCTTTAAGCGGTGTCTATAAACACTAAAGGTTGAAGACGGCGAGCGTCATTTCGCCCCCACACTCCATTGAAAACAGAGCAGCCACATTGTTTTCAGAATTCAGCGGATTCAGCGTAATACACTGCGATGGGACATGTGCGCCAGTGACACATCGGTAAAGCTTTGGAAGGCTGAGGCAGAATATCTCGATATCTTTTTGTGAAGTGAAACCCTGTTTGAAAATGCATTTGACAGTGTGCGCATGTGTGTTTTTCTGGTTATATTTGCGGGCGAAGCCTGAAATAATGTTAGATTGAAGTAGTGCCCGTCCTGTCCTCGCGTTCTGGTGAATGTGCTCTTTGTGCTCAAACTTCCCGGCAACTGTTCACCATCTCGTCGAATTGCAAGTTTTGCTAAGTATTATACTATCCCCTCTCGCAGTTCGGTGGCTAATTTACAGACACATTACGAGGCATTTTTAGTATAAACCTTACTTATGCGTAATATGCAAAAAATTGATTAATATGCAATGTATTTGTAAGCTCATGTTTAGATGCTATGTGTACATGAAGGGGCAATAAACCAGTCAAGCAGCATGGCTGCAGTTCAGTGTTCTTGTCCTCGCATTTTTTTGGTATGTAGTGACTGCCACAATAATGTGAGACAATTCGCGATTCGGTAATTCAGATTTAGCAAGAAAAAAAATTCTGGAAGACCTTTGTCAATACACCATCGTACGGTGAAAGACTGTGTGGTCATTGGCTTCTGACAATGCTGTTCTCGAAGTTTTTATTATTAGATGCAAAGCAGCTCTTTGACGAGCCTGTGTAACGCTGTCCGTTCGTGTCTCCATGCCAACGCGCTGCATCGCGCTCCCATCACCGCAGGTGTCGAGGTGGTGCCAAGTAGGTCACGCCTTTCCTCGCAATGTGCGGTGACATCCCTCTCTCCCCCACTCGCAACGTTTGAGCGCACATCGAGTGAACACTCTTTTGGCCCGTTCACCTGTGATGGAGAGGACGCCGGTGAGCGAAGTTCCTTCGCCGACCGATACATGTGCCGAAGCGATTTCGTCAAACGCAGCCATCGCCAGCGTTGCGAGGGTTAGCGGAACCGATCGCGTACGCAGGCGACGTCGCGTCTGCAACACCGACCAGACGCGAGCCAAGGAAGCCGAGTGCAGGCGTCTTCAACGCGTCGGTAACACTGACGAGACGCAAGCCAAAGAAGCCGAGACGAAGCGCCGACAGCGGAAGGCCAACGCCGGCGAATTCCCACTTCGCCGTCGTCGGCACCGTCTCGAAAGCGCCGCGCGCACTCCGTTGAAGCGCCCGCCCGCAAGCACCGGGCTCCCCCTGCCGATCCGGAGGCGACCTGAAAGAACGATCAGGAACCTCTCGAAGACGCTCGTGCTTCGAGTTCGTTACCGTGCGCGTCGGTGACGTCGCAATTCTCGCGCCGTACCTTGCTCCCAACCTGCCGAAGGAACAGGTTCAGCGCTGTCGGGAGAAGACGCTGATTGCGGTGAGGCGTGTCGGCGCGCGCCTCTTGTAGTCGCGGGCGACTTCAACGTTGATGTCAGAGGAGGAGGAGGAGGAGAATGGCTTGTCGATTACATGCGTGACGTGCACTCTCTGAAGTGCATGTCGGCGGAACGGAAACCGCCCACCACGATAAGGGGAACGTGCATCGATCTGGTCTTTCCCAACTTCGACGTCGAATCTTTGCAGGAACCTCTCAGCGTGCACTTCACCGATCACAAGGCCGTGGTAGTGAAGGCGAAACGCGCGCTAGCTCTGGTCCAGTGCCCGTGTACGCTCTAAAGAAATGACAAGACCTACGCCAGTCATCGCTTGAAACGAATCTTCCAGCTTTCACCGCAACGGCCGCGTTAGCGCCGTTCAACCCGTGACGCCACCCGTGCGCAACGCTGCTTCTAGGCATCCCATCAGGTTTCCCCCTGGGAAGATGTCGGCAATTATTATTATTATTATATTATTATTATTATTATTATTATTATTATATTGGCATATAATTTAACCCTGGCGGAAGCTGCGTGGGTGCTTCATTCTCAACACTTGCCGTTAGTAAAAGTACGTGTCTCGTTTATTCCTTCGCATGTCTACCCTGGGACACATTTACGTAATTGAGAGTTGGTGAATAAACATCCTTGACCAGTCCAGCGCCTCCTCTATTTTATCGATTCCAGCCAGTTGCTCCCGATTCAGCTGTTCACCACCCTATCTGGTAGCCCTTTCCTGCTCTCACCCATCGCCTAGCCTTCGCGAGTGCTTTGCGGTAATGGGTAAAGAGCCCATCATGTAGTGCCCTACGACAGAAATCATATAAAGTAATTTTTTCATCAGTTGCGTACAGATCCACGAGGTGGCGTCTTGCATTTTTTTGTGTTCCTAATGTAGGCTGTCATGCTGGCTCAATCAAGATAGGGCGTTTTGAGATAGCACGTCGCCGTTCGTGGCGCTATGCGAGGAGCCAATGGGAAGCGTTACTGCAACGCAACTGCATGCGCCGACTTTGAGACCGCTGCATGCGAAGCGCGGCATTGCTTCGAGCTACAAAGGAGCCCGAAGGATCAAATCTGACGGACGTATGGTATAGGAGTGGGAAACGTGTCTGTCGCATTTCAGGTGCCTGAAAAGCGCTCAGAAGAACGTGTAACGCCAGCAGCGTGACCCCTCATATAGCTCCGCATCAGGACCACTCCCTGAATTCAGGCGGACCGACGGCTCCCGTTGAAAAGCGCGCCTTTGCACTGATAGTGAAAGAAATAAAGGACACTTTGACCAGTCGCATCAACTTCCCACTGTAGTAGCCTAATTTGATGTAGGGCAAAGCGCTTCACGCTCTCGTTTAGCGGTCACCTCACTCTGCACACCACTGCAGACTAGGCCGGAATGCTTAGCAGGTTGCTTACACATACTGCTCATGGGTGTTCCGATTTTGTAACGAGTAAGATTAGTGATTTCAGCGTTGCTATATAGGTCCTGACGTCGCCATTGCAACGGGTGAATAATTTTTTAGGGGCGAAGCTCCTCGAACTTTGGGTCGAGTGACCCCGATGTATGTAGTAGTAGTAGTAGTAGTAGTAGTAGTAGTAGTAGTAGTAGTACTACTACTACTACTACTAGTAGTAGTAGCAGTAGTATAGGAAGCCACATCTTGTTTATTTAGTCTTGGAATGTCTGCTGGATGGCGGTACTTTTATATGATGAATATACGGTGAAAAAATGCGATATGGTGGTACTTGGAGTGTTCACTGGAAGGACGCTCCAAGTACCACTAAATGCCATACCAATTTTGGTATCGATATTATTATCGAAATAGCCAGGAGAGCTAAAAGTCATAGGCGGCTAGACAGACAGACGCACGGAAGGATAGACAGATGCACGGAAGCAAGAACGAATGGATGGACTGAAGCACGGATGGGCTGATGGACGTTTCGCCCCACTGATCATCATTCACTCCGTGGATATGCTGCGATTTTTTTTTCGTCACGCACGCCCCAGCCTGTCAGCAATCAGACTGTTAGCTGCACGGCTAGTAGCCTGTTGGCCGCAAGAGCATCGCCTTCCAAAATGAAGCTGGGCACTGTTAAGTTTGGCCTGGAAATTTGTCTGGGCAGACGCCTTTGTGCGTAAGCCGATCCACTGGAGAGGTTCTCGATCCCTTCGGTGCCCAGTCTGACCGACGCTGCCGAATATTTGAGCAATTATCCAGACCAAGCAGCAAGCAAAGGCGAGTTCCCGTCGTTCAAATGCGGACCCTTTTGTCGTCTCTTGGAGCAAAAGCGGTGACTGATGCCCTCGACGACTCATCGGGCGACGGGGAAATTGGCGTGACCGGCGCCAGAGCTGACAGGAGAGCAGCGCTCCTTTTTAGTCCCCAAACACCAAGCCGACCGGCCGACTGCCTATGCTCGTCAGGCATTGTACGTGCTAGCCGGAGGACAAGACGTCGTGTCGCCAAGACGCCGGTAACCGTTCGAGAGAGGCCAACAAAGACAGCAACTTCCTGGAAGAGACCACGGCGGCCACCGCAAATCACCCCGCTAATGAAGCGAACAAATCGGTGGACTCTTTGAAGTATGCTGCCAGGATCGTGGGAACTCTCGACTAGCGGCACACACACGACGAGGAAGAGCCCTGCTGGCGCCACCTTGCAGTGCAGTGTTCACAACTCAAAATTGGACGTTCACGTGGACGGTGCATGCTCGCCCCCCCTCACCTGTTGTGTGTGTGTGATTGGTGTTCCATTCGGAGAGGAGGAGCCCGACAGGGCATAAAACGACGCCGCAGAGTGCTGGACGTCCCTCTGAACTATGTAACGTTCAACCACCACGCTCGTGCGACCTCCTTCCTTCCATCCTTACAACTGGTGGCAGCGGTGGGATGCCATCATCAGCGTCCTTCCTTCCGACCCCTTACAACTGGTGGCAGCGGTGGGATGCCATCAGCGACCTTCCTTCCCATCCCTTACAGCACGTGTGTTTGATAAAAAAGATAGTCATCGTAATATGTCCCGTTTTAGCGCGATAGTGTCGAAGAGCTAGTTTATCAGAAATATCGGTGTTGGTGTCAGCATCGCAGGTGTGAGTGAGAAGTAATGTGGCAAATTGGCAAATGTGGCAAATGTGGCAGTATTGGGCAAATCCTTAACGCGTGTACGCTTCTGCACGCGTAACGCGTGCAGAAGCGTACAATCGCACCAGACTTCAAAACAGAAGAATCGAGCGATGAGTGGGTGCTGTAAAGCTTCCCAGAAATTACAAAGCGCTCAGGCATAACTGGTAATCATTATCGGTAGTAGCATCAACAAGATGTGCAGCTCTGCAGGAAGGCGTGGCAACTTACAGGGACTCGTATAGTGAGCCCCTCGAAAATGAAGAAATATATAGCGGAGCGGGCACTTCGCAAGCCTACTTGCAGTATAGTCATCCTGGGATAGTTTTACGGCCATATGTTTGTTTCCTTGCAGAGTGGTAGAGGTGTGCCAAGCTCGGCCAGCGATTGAGAATGCGATGCGCACGGGGCTTGATTGCGTTGTGGCGTTCTACTCTTCAAGACGAAGCTCAAACCAAGTATGAAGTGCGGAGCACTTTAGAAACCCGGGCAATGTCACCTAGATAATTTCAGGCCTGCTCACTGCAGCTTTCTGCAGTGATCTCTGGCGTCACTCCGTTTGGATTGTTGTGTTTCGCTGATTGATTGATTGATTGATTGATTGATTGATGTGTGGGGTTTTTACCACCATATGATTATGAGAGACGCCGAAGTGTAGGGCTCCGGAAATTTCGACCACCTGGCGTTCATTAACCTGCACCAAATCTGAGCACACGGGCCTACAACATTTGCGCCTCCATCAAAAATGCAGCCGCCGCAGCTGAGATCCGATCCCGCGACCTGCGGGTCAGCAGCCGAGTACCTTAGATACTAGACCACCACGGCGGGGCTTGTGCTTCGCTGCACAGACGTGCCTATACCCTTGTTCTCGTCGCTCGACAGGATTGCCAAGCCTTACGAACGCTTTCGTGACGCACTGGTGTGCTTGTTGGTGATTCTAGAAGACCGTCGTTTTCTGTGTCCATGAACTGCTGCGTGGATATGTGATGCGTTTTGTGCACTGGATATTCGAAATCTCTACGGCTGTAAATCTAAAAGGTTGGGCGATGCTGCGTGGCGAATTATCGCGGCAAAGAGACCGAAGTTGCGAGTGTTCTCGTTTCCTAAGGACAACCGAAGAACAAAATGGGAGCGTGGCGTTCGCCAAGGTGACGTCGACATCGGTTTTCTTGATGCTTCGGAGGTACGTGTGTCGGTATACTACACATTTCTAAGTCGTTACATTGACACCCAGATCTGCACCATGTTTCGTTCTCGCTTTAAAATAAAGGTGTCATGTGTGCTTCTGAATTGATAGCGTAAGCCTTGGCATTAAAATAATAAATGCCTGTGGCTGTACGTTTTCAGCACAGGTATTTTTCCTTCAGGGTCGGTAAACAGCATGCTATGGCGATTAGCGCAGCGTACGTTTTGTATTACCTCTGTTCACTTCGTGGAGAAAAATGAAAGGAATGCTGTTTCATTGCTTAGTGTATTGATTTTGTGCATATTATTTTCTTGGCGGTGTTTCAACCACTCTATTGTGGTATTTTGCGCCAGTCTTGCCAGCGCCTTAGCCTAATATGTTTTATTGAAATTTAGATGCGTGGACGGCGATGAAGTGTTCGGGTACCCATGGCCTACTCTCTGTGCTCTCCGATTTTTGGCGGTAAAGCGTTCACATTTTTCTTGTGACTCGGCTCCACGTCTTGCGGCCATGGACGCGGGGCCTTCCGGAGGACCACCTGCCAGCAGTCATCTCGGCCGACCACCGCGAGGAAGAGAGGAACCTCACTCAGTGACAGCGATGACACAGAGCTGTGCTCAGCTGCCTCGGAAAACGACTCATTTGACGATGATTTCATTCCTGCCCGGAGCAAGAGAAGAGGGCGAAGAGGAAGGTCATCAACGCAGCCTCGCCCATCTCTGTGAATACAGCGACTATAAAGTCAAGGCATGAACGCTGGCCACACGTTATCATCTTCGTGCCGGAAAAGTCCTCAGGAAACCTGCGACTGCTGAACAGACAAGCACTCTCTGCTTTTCTGGAACGTGTGGTGCCTAATAAAATCAAGGACACCAGAGTGAATACGCGAAAAAATATGCTCGCCATAAATGTATTCTACGTCAAAGCGCTTGGACCACTCAAACAAGCGACTGAACTAGGCGGCATCAAAGTGCGCCACTTTATACCGATTCACAACGCATTCATGGCCGGTGTGATATACGACGTAGACATTGCGATTCCCGACACTGAGTTGCCTACCCTCGTTAAACCAGCGAATGAGGGTACTGTCGTCACTCAGGTACACCGCCTTGGGAAGTCACGCTGTGTGAAACTGGTCTTCAAGGGCGGTTCCACAGAATCCCATCTCAAAGTCGGACTTTTTCGACACCATGTTTGGCCTTTTGTACAAAAGCCACTTCAGTGTCACCAATGTTTTGAACATGGGTACGGCAAAGGCGTGTGCCCGAGCTCGCTACGGTGCCCCCGGTGTGCAGATCCCCATTTGGAATATACGTGTATATCCACATTTTTTTTTAAATGCGGTACCTGTGATGGCTCACACACTGCCTCATCGAAACATTGTCCTCGAATTAAGAAGGAGCGCGTGGTGCTTAAGCAAATGTTCAGAGACAGTTCGACCTACAGGGATGCTACCGAAACAGTCCGGCGTCGGCAGGGATGTCGGTGCCATTGTTTTACCTCAAAAACTGTGCAAGCTTGAAACGACAGCGCCACCTCTACTGCTGCACCATTAAGTTAAGCCGCAACAGGACCAACACATTCAAAGAAGACTGCGGAGAGGAATATCTCTACAGAGGAATGGCCTATCCTTCCAAGTCGTTCGCTTACCATAGAACGTCAGAAGACCACGCCCACTCAGGGGTCTTCACCAACCGCGGATGACATACATAAGAAAGATGGCAAAGTCATAACTATGCTTCGTTCTCTCATGGATGCCATCCGGGAGATTTTGTTGGACATGGGGACGTCTGCTCGAAGCACTCTCAAAGTACTGGACGCCTTAAGCCCAGTACTTGAATCGCTCGAGTAGAATTACGGCTAACGATGGCCATAATTTCTGAGAAGTCAAGGAAGCATTCATAATTCAGTGGAACGCACGCGTAGGCTAAAACCGCGTCCTTCCGGACTTTCGTCAATTAATGGGCGTCAACATGTCCCAAGCCATCAGCATTTGTGAGCCTAACGCATCTGCGTGCTCTTCTCTCTCTCCCTTTTTCCATCTTTCAAACATCCTCATCCCTATCCCCAGTGTATAGGGTAGCATGCTGGGCGATGCAGACTGGTTAACATCCCTGCCTTTCCTTTATCTCCTGTTCTTTTTTCTCTCTCTAGATGCGTGTAGACAGTTACGGTAAAGCGCTTCCTTGAATAAGGTTTTCAGATGTGTGAGCTCTAGTTCAAGCTAGAATATTCCAAAACCTCTGCCAAATATACCGATTCATGAACAGGCAGTGCAATGGAAGCGCCTACGGGGCTACATGGTTTAATCTAGACACAGAATAACATTTTTTTCCAGGCCGTAAGTTATATGAGCGACTACGCAACAGTGCATGAGGGGCCAAAGCAAAAGATTAAACGGCACTGCTTTTGTCGGTCACAAGAGGTTTTCCGAAGCAAAATATTTTCTTTGTCTTGCAATGGTCATCACCTTGATATTATTCTGAATAACATACTTGTGGCAGCCACGCAAACTCTCCTCATTTACTTCGTGTCTATGAAGACAGATGTTCGAAAAAGTACAAATAAAACTGCAGAAACTTTGCAAATGAGTAGGTACAGTTACTCTGCATAATCTAGTAGTGTATGTGCGCGTCCGTGTACGTGTATAATAATAAATAATGAATACAGTATACCTTACTTATTTCGTCACCTTATTGGTCCATTAAATTTGCTCTTATAGATTGGCCACACGTTCAATAGCGCACAATCTTTCACTTTTCCGTGGAATAAGTGGCTCACAGATGAATCTCCAAACGCTTTCAAGTGTAATACCTTACTTAAACCAGCGCTTTTTTGACGCAACAAAAAAAAGACAGAATAAATATGTTAAGCATGTAAAGCTCACCGCGAACGCTTTTCTTTTAACGGGAGACGATGGTGGCAGTGCATTCACAGCCTCCCGTTCGCGTGCTCGCTCCGGCAGGATGAGTGACGTCACGGTGGCAGCGAGCAGGCCTGAAACTATTTTTCTTGGTGGTATTGGCCCAGGCTGTCGCATGCTGTCGTCACTTGTTGTAACGCAGGCAAAACGACGTATAAAAATAGATGAAAAGAGGAAGCAGGCGAGAAATAGATGATTGATTGATATGTGGGGTTTAACGTCCCAAAACCACTATGTGATTATGAGAGACGCCGTAGTGGAGGGCTCCGGAAATTTAGACCACCTGGGGTTCTTTAACGTGCACCCAAATCTGAGCACACGGGCCTACAACATTTCCGCCTCCATCGGAAATGCAGCCACCGCAGCCAGGCGAGAAATAGAAAGGGAGACAAGACGAAAATAGGGGTTATAAAACAGAAACAAACACAGAGAAAAAGACAGCAAAAGAAAAAAGAAGAAACCGAAGGCAAACAAAAAAGCCTACCCAACTTCCCACTTCCTTCAGCTTTGGTACTACTAGTTCGAAACTGCCTTTTTTTTTTGCGCGAGTATGTTTTACAATATATGTAGTACGAAAAGGTGTAGTTGTCATGGTTGTGCAGCTGGGCTCTATACCTTGAGTACCTCGTCATTATAAGTGTACTTCAGTGTCAGTACTGTTCTTCGCGAGAAACTTCGAACCGGATACAACTTAAAGAGAAACTAGCTGCGTTTAGTACATACTCGACTTATAGCAAGTGATAACGTTGGATTTTCACGCAAAGTGTTCTTAATATACTTTCTCGGACGCGCAGAAAGGAGGGCCAGCTATTTAATGGTCTGACGCAGTAGCGTGTCGTTGGTGCTGCCCTCTCATCTTTGTTCCCACTTTAAGTCACTCATCTTCAGAGACCTTGCTCCCCTTCATGCCCGTCCAGGGGGCCGCTCAGTACACAAACCTTGACACTAGCCAACTCATGACCGCGGGCAGCGTCTCGCTGCCCGTTGAATATCTACTGCAAGACAAATTAAAGGGAGAGGGAACGGTCAAAGAGCGTCACAATTACGCGCGCCCGACAGCGGCGTCTTTCTTGCGGGAGTCGCGGTGTGAAGGCAGTGTGAGAGAGGGGGGGGGGGGGACCGCAAAGTGCAGCGTCCCCGTTTTTCGGCCGGCACCGCGCGAGCATTGCCATTTTAAAACTGAGCAAACACGGCAAGTGACCCGGCGGGTTGGGCGAGGACGTAATCCTCGCGGGAGGGCGCGTCGGGCGCTTATCAGCGGCGCGCAGCGCACCCGCTGTGCGCAACACTCGCGCTGCAGGCGCGCATTCAGTCGTTACGTGGTGGCGCCGCCCTAAGAAATGGGCCCTCCGTGCGAGGCATTCCAAGCAACCCGTTCGGGGCGTCACGCCGCGTTGAAGGCATTGTTCTGACATCGATTGGCGAAGCAGGGTGGCACACTCTCGAGCAGGCGCCGCCATGCAAACAGGGCATCCAAACGCTGCCGCCGCTGTCCATCCGGGACAACCCCTGCCGCCTTCTCTTTCCCAGCTTGATTTTATTCCTCCAGTGACGCAGCACTGCCAGCGCATCGGGGCGCATTGCGTCACTTTTTTTTCTGTACTTGCACCTAGATTATTTCGGTGGGTCACCGATTTCGCCTTGCCAGAAAACACCATCCTCTATGAGCGAGCGCTCGAAAATCTTGCACGAATGAATTCGGCCGTTTTCATTTGCCAGACGTATAGCGCGGGCGGTGCGGACCAGCGCGTCGACCAGAAAGCAGGAAATAAGCAGCGCTCTGCAGTCAAAATGTCTATGGCTGCCATTGAATAGAAGTCACTGAAGCCCGCCGCCCGTATAATACCCGAGGGCTCACGCTGACAGATTAAACAAATGCGCTGCTCCGTCAAGTGAGCCGCCTCCGGCATTCAGAGTGAATCACAAGCGCACGCCGTGCAAGAAATGCGGGGCAGCAATGCGGAGCGCCATCAACTTTTCAAAAAGTCGACCACGGAATCGAGAAGTGCCATGCATAGGCGGCCGCGTGTGGAGGTGGAAATTCATGCATGAAAGTCAAAGGCGCGCGCCTGCGGCCTCCTCCTCGCGCATATTAGCCACACACACACACACACACACACACACACACACACACACACACACACACACACACACACACACACACACACACACACACACACACACACACACACACACACACACACACACACACTATATATATATATATATATATATATATATTTCTCTTTCGCTCTCATAAGGTAAACAAAATTGGAAGAAAAAAACTTGAAAAGGCGAACTTGCGTTTCTTCTTCTTGTGCCGAGTGCGTGGACGATATATCGGAACCGATAGACAAGGAGGACCCACATGGCCACATATAGCGAGACGTACATAAATAAGCAAACAGCGAGTCAGGTCGCATAAAACGCTATACGCAAAATCTCGTTCCAATGGACCGCGTAGTACACATATATAGGCTCTCATATTCGCTCTCCGCTGACTGTTATGATCACGGGCGAAAGATAAAAAAAATGGGGGGGGGGTTTCAGTTTTTTTTTGTTTCTCTTCTTTTATCCTCTTGTGTATTTCTCGCTCTTGTCTTGAGGAGTTCGGGAAGGGAAACCTATAGGGAAAATTCGTCGATATAACAAGCCAAAACAAGGAACGTCGAGACCAAGAGCAATTCCGAAAACGCCGCCTGAAGGCTGCGCCCGTTTTTCGCACGAACAACAATGCACGAAACTCGCTCTATTGGTTTTACTTCGTCTCTCAGTCTGTTGTTTTGTTTATTTGCAGGCCTGTTGACCGGCTTCCGATTCTTTTGAATTCGTTATATTTATTTTTTTACTTTGAATGTGTTGACTTTATGGCGCGAAAGTTGCAAAGATAAGTACAACGTATAGGAAGCTCGTCGGTTGTGTTAAAGTAGAGACAAAAAGGAAAGAACACATTACACGCTGGGAGAATTCCGCCAGATTTTTCCACGCTATTGCTCGAACAAAAATCTCCACGTTAAAACGCTCCCCGAAAAGCGAGGTTTGTTCCCTGCTGCCTGTTATGTCCCCTCGCAATTCGCAAAGCGTACGCTTACGAGGAATGAATATTCACCGGTGGAATGGGGCGCGCGCTAAAAAGGATAGAGCAGAACGGCCTACGTGGAAGAAGTAGGAAGAAGACGAAATCGCATTCAGTAGGAGATAACTTGCGATGGCAGGTGTGATCAGCCGGGAGCCAGTCGCGAAGTAAGCGTGATGGATTGAACCGCTCGATCCGTTGTCAAAGAGATGGTACAATGGATCGACGACGGCCCATTTCGATCGGAGCAACCGAGTGTCGCAATTCAGTGCGTTCTGTCGGCCTGTCAGGTGCGCTCCGTGTCGCCTTTCTTTCGCCTTTTTCGTTGGGCTTTCTCCTGTTCTCTTTAACGAGAGTGAACTCTACATGTGCAACTTTCCACGCACACATAGAAGAGCACTCACCGTTGATCCTGCTTGGGCCATGTTTTTTTGCGGTATTGTGACACAAAGCATACTTGATTCAATGAATGAAGTATGCTTAATAAATGAGTAAGTGCAAGTGTATATAAGATCATGTGTGATTGCAACATTTTCATTTATAAAGGAAGCACTGCAGTGCGCGCAGTTTCTTCTTTTTTGGGAGTAGCTTTTTGTAACGCCCGAAATCATGGCATTTGCTAAAGGGCCCCAAAATGAACTTTGGGTGTAAAGACGAGAAGGTGGTTTCTTTCCCGCCTTCATTACTGTCGCCAAAGTCGACATGACTTCCCCCCCCCCCACTTATTTTTTCAGAGAGTACACGTATACAATTTCAGCCCTAATCGTTCTACCTATCAAGATTTCGAACTTGTCGGATACACGATAAGAGCAATCGCAGTCACAAGCTGACCAGAAGCGCCGCTCCTGGGTGGTCTGGCTAAGGTGCTCGGCTGCTGACCCCTAGGTCGCGGGATCGAATCCTGGCTTCAGCGGCTGCATTTTTGATGGAGGAGAAAATGCTGTAGGTACACGTGTTCAGATTTGGGTGCACGTTAAAGAAACCCAGGGGGTCTGAATTTCCGGAGCCCTCCATTACGGTGTCTCTCATAATCATATGGTGGTAAGGCGGTAAGTTCAACATATGAATCCATCAACCAAACTGACAAGAAGTGAAATCAGTTGGTTGCCTGAGACAGTCATGCGATACAAAGGAGAACGGATGGGCGACTGCATGGTAGGATACAATTCACATCAGATATTTATTGTAAATGGACCAATGGAGAGTTCGTACCCTCATTGCCTCATGAGAGTAATTCTTCTAGCGTGAGTAAGTTCACTGGAAAGATGGAAATGCCGTGAGATAATAACGCACGCGTTTTTATTCGTTTTTTTTTAGTTTTCAGTGGCTGTTTGGGTGTCCTTTAGGCCTAGATTCAAGAACCGAGTTCGCACCATACAAGTGATAGAGCCCGCGTCGCTCCACCTTCGTTGCTGTCATTGTTCTATAGCCGTCGTCGGCCTCACCTATACTTAGATTTTAGCAGCGGTACTGTTTGAGCTATCGGTAACTCGTGCTCCGTCGTGCAAATCTCGACAGGTGAGTATATGCACCACAGGAAATGGGCAAGCGCCACTGCAGAGTACAGCAGGTGCGAGCGTAAAACGAAAACCCTGCTCAGCGAAGTGGAGCACGTAAAACACGTCAAAGAGAGAAAAAGCTATAAAAATAAAGTGAAAAAAGAAAATGTGGACAAATGAAGGAAACAAAGGCAGAGAAAGACGGAAAAAGAGGGAGTAAGGAAAAGAAACCAAATAGATATATGGCAAACATAGGGTAGGCAGAAAAAGAAATATAGGTAATAGTTGAGAGAGAGAAATAGATGGAAAGAAACATAGAAACATGTGAAAATAGAGATAAAGAGATAGATTGAAACACACGCGAAAATAGCGATAGAAAAACAGACAGCAAGCCAGAAGGAGGAGGAGAAAAAAAAGCGGAAAGACAAAAGAAAAAATGAAGAAGCAGAAATAGCGACATACAATAAATAGGTGCAAGAAACAGAGATAAATAGAAAGAAAGAAATAAGAAAAGAAAACTGCAGAGAAAGGACCAAGGCCACCCAGCGTCACTCCTAAGCCATGACGCTGCTAGTGGGAAGCTGCAATTTATTTTTTAATTCTTGTATATTTTGTTTTTTTCTGCGTTTCTAGATTTCGTGTGTTTGTTTATATATTTAAGAGATAGAAGTTTAATCGTGATGTTGATATGAAGAAGAGAGGCATTCTGAAGTGACGTTGCTTAGCACTAAGAATCGAAAGCATCATCTTAAACAGGGTAAGGCTGTTTTGGACGTGGTTTGTCAAATTTTACGCCTAAGAGATATGTAGCAGAAACAATGCTTCCTGTGGAGGTGGCCAGTCGGTGTAGCGGGAACCGACCTGTTGTGCGATTTTCCTATACGTTGGGCAATTCTTCAATGACATCACATTTCTGCCACGTTCTCTATTCAGTGCTTGTGTCTAACACATATTTCAGCCTCGTACTGAGGCATCGTATGCGCACACTGTGGCATTTCTATAGCTCACTGCCTCGTGCAGCAAGTAGCCAGTAGAGTTTTCGACTGTTGAGCGCAATTGTGCGCTGTGCAGCCATTCTACTATAATTATATTTTTTTTCACGAACGCAGAGTGCCTGCCCCGTTATAAAAATTGACGCAGTTTGTTCTAAAGACCAAAAATATTTAAGATATTTGGAGTTTACTATCACTGTTAACCAGTTATATTATATTCTTCAGTTTGTCACATGGATGGCCAACCCAACGCGCTGTGTATCCTGTAGATGGAACCGAATGTCAATTCGATCTAATCTGCACAGTTCATTTTACCTTTCCTCGCTTAAAATGTAGACGTATGAAAATACTGCTATTTTATTGGCGCATTCGTTTACGGCTTGGTTCTTTTCTGAAGCTCTGCAAGCGAATTCACATTTGTCAAGCATGTATAGCCAAACGAATTATTCCACAGCTGTAGGCGTGTGAACGAGGGGGTCGGGTGGCAGCGGGGAGGCCTTCTCTAGTCACGCCATACGTTGTCTTAATACGGAGGAGGGGTGGGGTACTGCGATGAACATCACCCCTTCCTTTGAAAAAGAACTGTGCGCACGCTTATTATTATCCGCATGGCTTCGTGCTTCATATTTGGGGAACCGCGGTTGGTGTATGCACTTCTCATTTTTAATGAGTGGACGCTACTAGCTCCATGTCTGGAGAGAATGTCAGCGTTCGCGATAAGAGAGCTACATCGTTTCGGTGCAATGCAACGTGGTTTGCTTACTAACTGCGTCAATCAATTCCATAGCATGGCGCTCTACTTCAAGTGATTAAAATGACTTCCTTATGCTACAGACTCGCACAAAACGCTTATGATTTCACTCTTGTAGTACAGGCGAAACGATATCACAAACAGCAAATGTTTTGTACGGACGAAAGATCAAGATTGTGCTAAATCAGTGCATGTTTTGACACGAAAGAAAAGCTCACGTATTCCAGCAAATCATTTCGTAGCAAAACACGCGTCATGACTCTTTTTATTTCAGTGAATTCTTTTTCTCGTCCTTTCACCGTGTTTAACGCGCAATAAGTGCTGATCACGGGTTGACGTCGCCCCCAGCAGCACTATATCGTGGGCCCACTTTGTAGCGACGTACTATAGCACACAAACTTACACGTTGCCTTACTTTTTGCATATCTCTCTCCTGTGTCGGACGTGACTAGCGAAAGGTTAGCTCTTGGCGCGCTCCTTCGCCTACGGCACGCAAAATGCATTCCGCGCAAAGCTAAAATGGCCGGGCGGCGCGCAGCATTGAGAAGTGGCCACAGTGGAAGCAGACGTGCGTTATCTGCTTCGCTCGCCTTGTTTGTATACGGTAATTTTTTTCTTCGCTCTGCGCCTACGGTTGGAATGGCGGTATCTCGTTACGTTGGTTTAGAACTTCGTTTGGCGAAGGCCGCCAGCCATAGCGACAAGACTATTTGGAACAGACGTGACAGCGACGACACTCGAGTCGGCCCCTGCATTTGCCTAATTAGGCTCCCCACGTGGTCTCTCTTCATCCTTTTTTTTTCGCATTGGACTCTGAGCTGTGGCAGCGTAGCTGCTCGGGTGGCGTTCTCGAAGAGTGTTTCCTTTCTGTTTTACTCCGTTTGCTCCTAACTGGCCGCGTGAGCAGCCCTCAATCTGCTAAAAGAAAACTCGGCGCGCGGAGTTCGCTATGGCGCCATGACTACCCACTGTAGTTTCGGCGAAAAACCGGGTAAATTGGTCCTGCTATTCCTGCCTCCATAGGGCTAGCGCTAGAAGTTTTCAAGGTTAAACACGAAGCAGGCACCCGATTTTACGTAAATTTGTTTCGTCGAATCCAGCGGGCGTTTTCGCTGGATGAGAAGGAGTGACTCCGTGATGTAACCGCATCCACGTTTCGATCCGCCATCCGTACGCATTTTCTTCTTGGAGCATAAATATATTATAAATAGCGATCTTATTGTTTCGCTGATACTTATTGCTGGCTACAAAGAAATTTTTATGACTGGAAAAAAAAAAGCGACTGATAGGCTCTCCCACACTATGCTTTATGGTGAATTACCAGATTCTGATGCCCGAAATAACGCTGAAGTTATTTCATTCTTTTAATTAAGCTGCAAACAGCTCATGTGGGCTATTCTCTCCTCGATAAGGTGCATACAACCGCATGTAATCTTAAAATGCGCTCGATGTTTGCTGCATGCTCCACCGGCTTTCTAGATTCAGAGCGTGACCAACTGTCCTACCTGCAATCAGAATTAAAGGTTTAAGTCTCACCTGGAAAGGTGTCTCGTGGCGATTGTACGCGATTTTGTGTTTCGTCCCACTTTGATTCTCTTATGATAATTAGTGGTATTTAACGGGTGGGAACAGTTAGTTAAATGAATGCTATACTTCACGCCTCGCTTGCACTAGAGGTACCGCATGTTCGCAATCACTTTTTTGTTTTTGTTTTTGTCTCTCAGGAATGTACATGACCCCACGTGAACCGCAGCGCTCCACATCGTTTGGGAGTTTTGCGGTAACACTGCAGAAGTAATCCGCATTTAGGAGAAATACATCAACAACATCGGGCGTGTATCAGCTGCAAGCCATAAAACGAGAGTTTCGTAGAGGATGCAGACACTATAGCGTGTGCTGCTGGACCACGCGCACCCAAAATCTTCACTGACAATGCTGTATCAACATCTATACTTATACACGATTTCGGAGTAGTAAAAGACACACTGCTGCTTACTGAAACAACCAAAATATAGATAGAGCTCTTGCGCAAGTTTCAGAAGGTTATCCTCAACTTACATGTATGTCTACGTCAGGGTGTCACTTATTTCCGTTTATTGCTTGATACACTTACTTTTATCACAATTTTTCTCGAAGAAGAAATATGCGTGCTGGAGAATATTAAGCATCTTCAGTTCCGTTATTTCTTGCTATTGCAGGAAAGATATACGTGTACAAGACCTTGGCGGGAACATTACAGATTGGATGTAGCACACTTTTGTTCCTGAAGCAAACAATCAACACCTACTTGAATTCTCCCACAGAACATGGCTCACTTCCCAACAGAGGAAGGTGTTCCCTGTTCAGGGCCGGATGCATCATTCCTTCTGTCGTTGCTGATGCACGAAGACTGCCGAAGATGGCGCTTAGCAGATGCTTCTAACTTGCTTCACATTCAAACGAGTGTGTTCGCTCACGATGTAAAACAACTCGCAAAAGACCACGCTCATCAAGCATATACAATAAAAAAGGCAATCGTTTTTTTTCTTCGCTCATCAGATCTACTTAAACCTAACCATGAATACCATTGGTTCATAAAAGAAGGTTTCCCTTTGTGCTTTTTTATTCAACAATGCCCATTTTATTTGTTAATTTCATTTGCCCCTCCTTACCTATAGTCACGCATCACTTGCAACTCTCGTAACGTCCCTTGTTGATGTCTTTCGCCATTCGTCTGGTATCGCTTTTCGTCGAAAGTTTTATGGCCACGTGAATCGGTCGTGGCTGTGGTGTTATTTCTTCCTTGATTCACTTAATTCATCTGGAGCATGCAAATTGGGCTGTTAAGGTGAATTTCAGCTAGTTACCACTTCTAGTTTGTCACATCTCACAGCCTGCTATAGTGTAGTAGTGGTTACCAGCAGCGCTGCTGGGAGAACACGTCCTGCTTAACTCAACTCTAACTTGGTGCCATTAAAAAAAACATCAGCGCCTACAGAGAGCAATCGCTTTGAACGGCATGCGGCGTATACGTTAAACGTAGTTGGACCCAATTTTCACCGGAATAGCGCCAGCACTCCAGTCATTGCAGCGCCTCCTGGGTCGATACAGTGGCAGCGAACCTGGGTTGGCTATCTGATTACGAGCGGCGAGTGGGCCCTCGCCGGCCCGTTCATTCCGACTTGCTGACAAGGCGCTGGCCGGACCACCGCTGCAGCCTGACGGCCCCTTCACTCGGTGCCTGCACCCTGACTCGGCTCTCCGCGAACATGTGAAAACAACACGCCGGGCGAAAATTTCGTTACTTGGCATATTGCGCGCGTCCGGCCGGCGGGCCACTTCAATACTTCACAAGCTGCGTAACACGCGCCCTGGCGACGAGAGAGTTCAATTGACTAAACCAAACAGGGGCCGTGTACAGGCTGTCGATGAAAGCTAAGTACTAGAACTGTTGCAATGGGAAGAAAATTGCAACCACATGCAAAAAGCGAGGTTTATCACATCTATGTAGAATAGAGTAGAACCATGGACAGTGACACATTACCACGCGGAGGGATTGGCCAAGAACCGTGTAGTTTCCAAAAGTAATTCCTAATTATTAGAATAAATGTGGTTTAGTTAAAGATGAACTAAGTAGTAGTCTAGCGCACTTGCAAATACTACTAATGCATGAGTAAAAACATAGGTAGTAACTCTGAGCTTGATAATTTAGGAAATAATAATGAGGATTTTGAACGCAATTTAGAAAATAGGGAGTCGGCTCTACGATCTGCAACGTTTCCTGGGTGGCGTTTTCTTTCATACTGAAGTTCAGTGCGATATGCGACGCGGCGTAAAACTATGTCTGGCATCAACTTAATCAAAAATCACTGTTTCGCATGCTGCTCTCGGCAATCATTGCAATAAGTGTGTGCACCCACCAACCGATTGTAAGTTTGCTTTCTAATGCATTAATTGCGCTTTGATGTTTTCTCCGCCTTCGGTTGGAGCATAATTTTTGCTTGTTTTTTTTGCGTTCTCAGAAGGATGGCATCCTCGGCCCCTCTACTAAACGGTTCGCAATAAAACTTGCACGCTTTTTGATCCGTGACCTTTTGGGTACAAATTAGAATACGGAAGTAGCGCGTGGCACCCCAATGAGCGTGCATAATTCTGGGCTCGCATTTGCGACGCGATAGTCTCCATTTTTTCTTCACGCTCAGTTCTTCCAACCTCTATTCGCTATTTAGTGCCAGGGAAAAAATGAAAGGCTATACGACTAGTGCTCCTTAGGTACTCGAGAAGGAAAGTAATACATAAACTTCGCAATGAATGCAAAGCAGCACCAGAACCGGTAATTTCTTTAACCATGACCGTCTTATCTTCCATTCAATTAGGTCGGCGTGGCTTTCTGCGAACATTTAACGACGAATAAGGCCTCCAAAGCCATTATCCCGTGGAAAAGAAAAATACAGGCCAATATTCGCGCCTCTCAAAGTGCGGTTAATAACCATATCAAATTGCGCGCCAGGGCGTGTGGTATATGTATAGGCGAGGCTTAAAGAAGCGCGAATGTACGCGTTTTAAAAGCAATATCTAACAACGAGAGCCCAGGCACGTTCTTTCTGCGCTCGAGAGAACGCGCGAAGACCCGCGGCTGAGCGTGGCGCCCTCGAAGGCGGCATGGTGGGCGCGGCGGCAGCACCTTATAATTGGCTTGTTAGTCGCAGCCATGTCGCGTTATTCGTGATAGGCGAATGGGCGTGCAGTCCTACTGAGCTCAAGTGAAAGAGAAAAAAACGAGCAATGAAATAATGAGAAAAATTGACTTGAGTCGTTCACTCTTTTCTTTCCATGCGATTCTCTCTTCTCAATTCATTGGGACTTGTTTTCACTTATATATGCCACGCATATAAGAATGCGGATGTGGACAATAGCTGGTTAATTTATACTCGCTGTTCGAACGACGCCAATTCTCTCGCATTGTACTACGAGAGTGAAAACACCGCACACAGTGTAGCTGTGTGCGGCGTTTTATAACCGCACACAGCCACAGTGTGTGCGGATATAGCAGACCTGCGTAAAGAGCCCGCCTGGGGTCTTTCGCTGATGACTCAATATGCGGCAGTTAATTAGAGTGAAGAGCATTTTTTTTCCTGCCTACTTCGAAGTCTCTTGTTACGGATACGTGCATGCATGCACATGTTACAATGAACATGTTACAGTGCCGCACTTTCTTCTTGAAGAACCATTAGCATACACAGAAATGCGAACAAAGCAGGAACTAACAACAAATTTCACGCGTCATTACATCGGAATGTAACGTACAAGCACCCAGAAGCTTGTTTTAGGCATAGCACAGACACTAACGTACACGTTTTGTAGGCTGATGTTATATATAGTTCTTGAGTAAAAAGTACTCCGTGAGTAAAAATAGGAAAAAAGTACTGCAACCCACTCCAATCATTCTGAGCTTGTTTGCGTTTCAGTGTATATTCTGGTAGCACATCTCTGTTGGTATAGAGCGCTAACCAAAAGACTCAATATTTTGACGCTGCCACCTGGTTAGAGGATGAGCTTTTGAGCATCGGGCTACCACATCCCATACCAGTCTAGCGATTCGGCTCCGCTGGCGTCATAACATGGCCGTCTTGGTATAACCAGAGTCCTTCAATCTATAACTGATGCAATACGGCTAAGTGTTGTAGCCATACTTCGGGGCTTCAGAGTGGTAGGACGACAGTTTTCGTTTGTGTGGGCGTCGAGTCTTGAGAAATTCTCGCCAGCGAAAACATCACGCCAATACTTGCGGCAGACAAGCAGAAAAAGGGGTGGACTGACAAGAGAAAAGAGGGAGGCCAAGATATCTTCAATGACGTTTCCCACGCCATCCTCCTACCAATCTATCAGTTGGTAGCGCTCCGACTAAGCCTCGACTGCACAAACGCCTACACGGACAGCTCTGTTCACACGCTTTCGATTCAACAACAGCTTACTGGATGGGCATGCCGAAATGGAGCCCTTTCCCTTCTCGACGAATAAAATTTTAACGGTGAGTATAGAGAGGAGCGAAGAAGATTTATAAGGATATTTTTGAATCGTTGAAAAGGAACGAGGTCTGCTGGCGATAGCTAAAGGCGGCCTTTTCGAACTTTTCATGTATGTTTTGCACACTTATTAAAACAGGATTTTATACGCTTGAGACATTGAATAGCTTATTCAGTGCCATTTCAAGTGAGCGGGCCACGTTTCCGCAACACTGCACAAAATTTGCAACCGTTGCTGACGTGCCTTCATTTTCATATAAGAAGTGGTTGGAACCATACAGTCGCGTCTGTGCCCGACAGCCGCCATGACACTGACTAGCTCGGAACGTGTTTTATCTGTTCTTACCCCAGTCGTTTTTTCTTCTTTTACAACAGTTTTCTAACTGCTGCTCTGAAAGAAATGAAAAATTACTGAAGCAAAACGCCTGCCTCGACCGCTGTACCATGCTACGTAAGAGAGCACTGAGTGTTTTTGCTTCGAAAGTACGCGCACACACGCCACCATCGATTTGCGTCTCCGCTGCGCGCGCTAGATAACCCGCGCGAAGCAGGAAAACTTCTTGACAGTTGAATTTTACGCATATTTGATGTACATCCCCGCGTGGTGGCACTGGATAAATTGTCATTTGTCGAGCATACTACTTTGCTCTAGCAGACGCTTTTTTAGAACAAGCTTAAATATCTAGACCACATCAGTTATTACATTTAGAACTAGCCATTAAAGAAACGCGCGCTTGATTACGTAGATGCGAACTAGCACAAAGGACAAGCATACGGTAAGGACAGGACGAGTGCTATATCGGGGTAATTAGCTCAACTTCGGCAAAGACGGTTGCCCCTTCCAAGTGTTAAACATACTGGTCTATAGTAACGCCAAAATTCGATGACAATCTAAGCGAATGGCTGGAGGAGGAAGCGTTTAGTCTTTTCGTGGCTCCAACCGCCAGGAAAGTAAAGAGGCACAGGTATTACTGTGTGCGATATTGGAATAGTCTGACCTATGTGAGACTAGTTTTTTCATTACCGTAGATTTCTTACAAAGTGTTAAGGACCGCACGGCAGTCATCCGCAATTGCTCCTAATATCTTGAGATAAATGACTATTCTGGGAGGAAAAATGTATCGTCCTGAAAGAAAACTTAACTAGCGCGGTACTTCTTCTTGCCTACGCCCATCGTTTCTACGTAACGATTTCCTATTGGGGAAAAATGTACAAAAGCGAGGACGAGACTTTTACTGTATACCACGTAGTCAAGTCGTTTGTTTCTATCTAGTGGTAAGTACAGCGCTGCGGAATGAGCAGATATTTATTTTAAAATTTTGAATCTGTAGATGTAGAAATAGCTTTGTATTAATTAGGAAAGTTTAAACGAACACTATAAAAGCGAAGCGTTCAGATGAAAGGTGACAGATAAATTAGGCGAGAATGAGAGCTTAACTAAAGAAAGAGAGAGAGAGAGGCGACTGTGCGATGAAGTCTTTCGTGGTTCCATTAGCTGAAAGCGAAATAATAAGTCGACTTGTTAACCTGCACACGTCTGCTATTCCTTTATTACTTTTCTCTTTCTTATCATAAGGCTGTAGGCGTGCTTAAAAAGACCAATACCATTGCCATTAAAGAATGAAGTTCCACGAGGAGATATGATCTACGAGAAATAATAAACAACCCGACCGGGCAGAAACAGAAATGAAAATAATGGAGAATATCTCAGCAATCTACGACTTGGAGATGACTGCCTTTCAGTATAGATAGCGACAAAAAAAAAACCATTGAGTGTTAAGCCTAGAATGTATTCAAGTAGGGCTAAAACTAATTGCACTGATTACTAGGATTCTCCTTGTTGGTACAACATAAATCAGTGCAACAGACAGGAAAGAACGGAAGAGAGGATACACAACGCTGATATCCTCTTTGTCGGCTACGCTTATTGACACTGAGAATACTCCAAGACAAAAGTAATGGCCCCCCCCCCAAAAAAAACACATAAGAATTCTTAATTGGCAACCAACCCTTGGATTTTGTGCAAGTGTATCTATACTTAGCCCATGCAATTATTAGCATGGGAGCATACTAATGCAGAAACAATAATGAAAAAATCGCTGACTAATAAGGTTGGTATGGATCGCATGCGGCAGGCACTCACAACTAGTGACCAGCAATATGCCGCTGTCCTTAAAGAAAAATGTATACAACTACTGCGGGCTGCCAGTTTTAACATTCGTGTCACAATCATAAAGGATAACAAAGAAACTAGAGAAATAGTGAAGGACACGCAGTGTGCAATGAAACGGAAAATAGTAAGAGCAATATTGAAAGGTCAGAATACGGCCGAACGTACCAGGTAATAGACGGAGTAGGGGATATTATAATTGACACCAAGCGACAAACAGACCTTTGTGGCCACAAAACGCATAGAAAGAGAGAGAGAGAGAATGTTATTTACAGAAAGACATAGAGGTAGGCCTAAGCAACAACCACGTAGAGCAGACAAGTGGTAGTCAGTCAGAGCAACAGAATGGTTACAAAGGAATGGAAAACGCAGTCTGGGAAAATATAGGGAGTTAGATGCAGTCACAAGATGAGCAGGTTTACGAGAGTAAAATGGAATGAGGTCACACAAAATAGAGGGGACCGAAAATCACGGACAAGTGTTCGTCCTGCAGTGGACCTACATAAGCCGACGAAGATTATGATGAGGATGATTATGATGATAGGCTTAGGGAGACAACCAAAAAAATTTAAACACGTTCACATGTGAACCTCGAGAACGTTTTCGTCTGCTGAAACGGGTCATGGCATGGTCGCCCAAGATTTTGGGTTTACTGCGAAAGTTAGAAGTAAATCATCTATTGTGTATGCTATAGGTTTCAGAGAACTACACAATGCGAAAGAATATATCAGTGCGAAATAAGCCCTAGAAGCCGTCGGCTACTAACACCACGCGCCGTCGGCAACCGCCATTTTGCCATAGCGTACGTGCCGTGATCTGCTTTTATCATGTGTCGTAATGTGTCGTCCTCTATCTTTATTTGTCTTCTTGTTAAAGTTTCAGCTGTCGTAAATTGTTCAATTTTTATGCCTCGCTGAAAAAAAAAAACTGGAATAGCTCGATGCACGCACAGCTGGACATGGAACAAAATCTTTGGCTGGAACCAAGCATGACGTAGCCGGAATGCAGACGCTTGCACAACGAGCAGCTTGTTATGTTGCACTTCGCGTGTGTGCCAGTGTAGCTCAGTTTTTGAACTACTCACGTATTGAGAAAAATATTCTATTATAAATTGAATACTCGACCGAATGCGCTAGCATTTCGGCAGCTTGTTTCGGAATCTACAGGGACAATACCACATAATTTGGATAATCATCGATAATTGGGCGTCCTGACAAGTTTAATACAAGCTTGTCTAAGCTGTTGCTATAGTGTAAAAATTCTTTTCTTTCAGTCACTTGGCTCTTTTCACTTATAAGCCAGCCGTTCCCTGCTGGCCGATTCCGCGGAAACGCAGTCGGAGCGCCACTTGGATTGCAAAATGTGCGTGGACAACATTAGGCTGATTAACACTAATATTTATTTATTTATTTTATTCATTTACTTATTTGTTTGTTTGTTTGTTTGTTCTCATGAGCCTTAGAACGCTCATGAGAATGGTCACTCGACGAAAGGCCTGCTTGTGGTACAAAAAATAAATAACGAGACAACCACGGGCCTCGTGGCTCGAGGCGCTCGAGAGGCGTCCTTATGGCGTTCACGCAAATAAAAAAAAACAGAAAGAGTCGTTGTCGTTACAGCCTAAATACGGCCAATTGTGCTCCTCTTGACTGGCGATTCGCGAGCTTCACAATGACTTCGTGTTTGAGTTATTCGTGTGATATATAGTGCATGGTAAAATAACCGCATTAGTTGAGTTTCAGCGTCAGGTCCTTGTAGTCAAATGCATGAGAACACCATAGGTTTTTTTTTATTTGAATATGCATTCACTGTTTTGCAGTTGGCTGCGAACCAACGGCATACTTTAAAGCTTTGCCAGTCATCCCGCTTCGCACATTTAAACACTTATGGTTCTGCAGAAGCCGGTGACGTATGGTGCTTGTTGCCGCACTTTCAAATCAGTACTAGACAATGAAATAAATAAGGTGACGAGGTGCGGAAAGAAATACGATTATAATTTAATTGCAACATTTTGCCGAGCCTGTGTCTGAAAAAAAGAAAGCAACAGAGAAAATGGTTAACTTCTCGATGCGTCAACAATTTTAGGTTTGGTAGCAAATCTGAGGCTCCCTATCCACTCTTTTGCACGGTGGTGTAGTGTCGTTAACCTAAAGGACGTGCGGTTGATTGCCGGCTACGGCGGCCGCAAATGGATGGGGACGAAACGGAAAAAAACACCCGTGTACCTAGATTCTTGGGCACGTTAAATAACCCCAGGTGGTCGAAATTCATCCGCTATACGGCCAGCCTTATAGTCATGTCATTGTTTCGGCAGGTGAATCTCGAGCAAATGTTACTTGAGGCTCCAGCAGGCAGTGTGAGAATAAAAAGTATACTGCAACAGATATTCGCTACAAGATGGGGTATGTGTCTTTTGCAGCGAAATTTACGAGAACACTCTTCATACACTGTAACGAAAAGTGACGATATTGGCCCAGCACTAACGAAACGATCATCTTTCGTAAGCGGCGGGGCAAAGCACTCGTTTCTGGTATGTGCGAATAGGAATTACTGCTCTTGTAAGAGTGCATATACTTTGTGGAAGAATACATTCCTACATGCCAGTTTTCGTTCAAATAGTGTTCAAAGTTCCTGATGTTCGGGACACAAAACCAAAGAATGGTATTATGCACTGACTCGGCACAAATGTGATGGCTGCACACTACAAGAAAATAAGACAACGCAAACCACGCAAAATAATACGTTAAATGAATGTCGCGCATATCGAGCGTGTGTGAGTATAATCACTGGTCCTCTATTTTTTGGCGTTTCCTAGATGCAAATAAACGTATACTATTACCTATTTCGAGTGCAAAAGCGAGCTATGTACATACCTCAGCACTAGCGCGTTTTGTTAAACCTTTATACATACGTATACAGCAGGAAACAGAGTAGAGGCTGTCAAAATAAAAGAAAATAAATTAATAAATGAACTCACAGTCACACGAAATGTAGTCGTCTCGCGCATCATGTTGGTCAAAAAAACGCTCGCAGGTTTTTATCATGTGATTTCAGCCTGCAAAGCTGAGAACTACATTTCACCGCGCTGATGGTATGCAGACACTTGCACGTTGCTGTGCGTACTACAATAGAAGCATCTACAGTAACACTATATCCCGTGACAGGTATCAACAATCTGCTAGCGTACAAAACAGGGAGTTATGAATACATTAATGAAGCTTGGACTAGTATGTTGTACTTCATGATGGACCGGCCACGCAACCACAGCCGCACATAGGGAAGAAAGAACACCCAAATAAAACACAGAACTGTTTTCGTGTTCCTGCTTTCCTCTGGCTGTGTGTGTGTCATGAGCGAACGCTCAACAAAGCGCGCGCCTCCGAATTCTAACCGCTACGCGAAATTGAGGCGCCCAACAGACGCAACAGAAGCCGAAGTAAAGAAGAAACAAGCATCGAAGCTTCTCCTCCTCGAAAGCGCGGTAGCCTCTCCTACCAACCTCCTCGGATCTTACACCCAGCGAACTCCAGAAACATCTCGAAGGAAAGCCTTGGCTGTGCGGCGCGCCCACGAAACTCCTAGAAACTTCTAGAGCCCAGGACGAGTCCATATAGGCTAGCCGCGGAGAGAGTCGCAGGAAGAGTTTTTTTACCTTCGGGTGAAGGCTTGCGTTACAAGCAGGAGAAGAGTGTATTTACCGCCCGTGGGCAAAGACGTGGTCTGCAGTCGCAGAGCGTGAGTGGCAGACTTGTTACCGGCGATGAAGTTTTGTTATTGAAGTGCGGACATTTGACGACGCGAAAGTTTCCTGGAAGAGAAATCTCGGACGCAATGAGTCGACAACCGGCACGGGATTTTGAGTGTCTCCTTGTAGAGATTTGTTGATTGATATATGACGTTTAAGGTCCCGAAACTCCCATATGATTATTAGAGACGCCCTAGTGGAGGGCTCCGGAAATTTCGACCACCTGGGGCTCTTTAACGTGCACCCAAATCTGAGCACACGGGCCTACAGGATTTTTGCCTTCATCGAAAATGCAGCCGCCGCAGCCGGGATTCGATCCCGCGACGTGCGGGTCAGCAGCCGAGTACCTTAGCCACTAGACCACTGCGGCGAGGCTTTCTTGAAGAGAAACATTCAAGTTTTGTTCGAAGAACTTTGGACTGAACACCTTTGACGAAGATTTTATTCTATAAGTGTCTTGGTTACTTAATGCATGAGATTGCATTGTAGCGCCTGTTGTTGCTTGGGCCCATTGTTTTGAGAATATCTTGTGTTGTGTAGCCCGTTGTTTGAGTATCTTGTGATTGGTGACGTATTGTATTGGTTTATTGCCAAGTGTACATGTTTGGGTGGCGTTGATTCTGCTTTATTTGCGTATATATTTACCTCGCGCGATAAAACTGCCGTACTTTAAATAAAGTCCATTCATTCATTCATTTGTTATCAACTGTCGGCTCGGCACCGTTCTTTAGACCACAGACGGCGTTCGCTGGCGGGACCGTTTTCCTAAATTGTCCGTGCTTTCGTGGCGTGTTTCGGGGGCCGACACGTCCACCCTTGTAATCAGCCCGACGATTGTCTCCCTAATTAACGGGACTATAGTGACAGTGTGGTCGTGCTGGCGCCCATTCTCATGAATGCACAGAGCGTTATATAAAAATTTTGTGTAGATATGTCCCAGCGATTCAGGACTATGCAACGTAATTATTATCATACCAGAGAATTTCGGTGATAAGTTCAGTGGTTATTGTGATGTAAGCGCAGTTCGCGACATCTGAAGAATCCGCACGCACCGTACGCACACCGATGCGCTGACGCAAGAAGTGAAGAAACGGGAGGGGGGGAGAGGTAGATGGTGGTATACGTGCACCAAAAAGAAAAAAAAAAAAGAAACGCAGAACTACGCTCCTAAAAGCGTGCTCGGGAAAGTAGGCGAAGTGGCGCAGCTCGGGGCCAAGTGCAGCGCGGTGCAAGCAGCTGGACCCGCGCCGTCTAGTATACACGTATATATATACGAGCGAGCAAAACTCGAGTCACGCGCAGCCAATGCGTAGTGGCTCTGTCCGTATGCCGGCGGCGAGCGCTATTAGGCTGCCGGGCGGCTGCAGGTTCGCAGCCGGCTCGTTGCTGGTCACGCGCCGCTTCGAACTGCTACACTCTTGCTGCTTTTTTTGTCGCCCGCGACGAAGCACCATACCTTTTTAACATTTCTTCATTTGTGTTGCTCTGTCTCCTTTCCTACCCCGCTAACACGTCCTTTCCCAACGCTGTTCTTTCTGTCTTCATTCTCTCATTCGTCGGTGACACGCGTACAGCAGTGCGGCTCATCGCGAATTCCATCGAGACGTCGTTGCTGCTTCCCGAAAATAGAGTCTCCGGGCAAGCATGTTTTACGCTGAAACTGCAAAAGTGATGGACCGCGCGCGCTTCTTTTTCGGAAATAATAATAATAGTAGTAGAAACTTCCGAAATAGTCGACTGCAAAGAGACGTCGCGCCCGCTGCGCCGCCTCCGGGCTCGCGGTTGATGTTCGTTGCTTTCTCAGAGAGCCCTAATGCCACCTTCGAAACTAGCCTGTTTCGTCCGTGATATCAGGATAATATTTCTTCAAACACAAAGCGAAGCGAACGACGCAGTAGAAAGCCCTCTTCAGTGACACTTTGATGCGCTCATTCATTTGATGGATTTCTCTGATCTTCAAGTTCATGCACCTTTCCATCGAGCCTCCAGAAATTACGAACGAGACGGCTTTTATTTAAAGTAGTAGCCGGTTCATGCCATCTCTATATGCATTGCCAGAGCTTTTCTAGTGATCGAGCATACATGCACGTCACTACTGGTGCGCCTACAACATAGCCAGGCTTAACGGAAAGCCCGCGCGTCGTCTGTCTACACAGCGCATGAGTAATATAGTAGACTGCTGCGATTCCGATCACGTACTGGATTTCTTTTACGCAGCTTTCAGTGGATAAATAGGGACTTTCATTCACTTTGGTTCCATACATCTGGCGGACCATTTAGTGTATTTCACCTGAGTGAAAATTTCGTGGTGGTGTTGAACGAGCGCAATTGTAGAAGCGGCAGTGTTACGTCAAATTGCCTACCATTGCGTTTTAACAACAAAATACATGGTGTAAGTAAAAAGCTTGCGACTAGATTGAGATGAGAATGGCTTAGGCATGTATTGACATGTCCATGGTGCGTTTTACGCACCGTTTGTGTATTTCGGATTGTTTCCCGCTGGCGTACTATATATATATATATATATATATATATATATATATATATATATATATATATATATATATATATATATATATATATCCAAGTCTGCCAGTAAGAGACCCTTGTTAATAAATTAACAACAGAGTGTATACTCATGGGCTCGTTTTTGCGTTTTTTACACAATATTAATCAGTTTTTACAGACAATAACGACCAGTATAGGGGAAGTGGTTAGACCAAATTTTATAATGCAAATGTTAAGAAAGAAAAGTGGCTGAAAATATGCCCTGGTATGACCCTCAAGCGAGGGTTGATAGTATTATTAAATAAATAAATAAATATAACTTGCCGTTGGCAGGAACCGAATCTGCGACTTTCGAACCGGTGACCTTCGGGGGAATAGCCACCGTGGTAGCTCAATGGGAGAGCGTCGAACGCGTTATTTGAAGGTCACAGGTTCGGTTCCTGCCCACGGCAAGTTGTCTGTTCACCCACTTTTCTTTCCTGATATTTAAACTACAATTCAGTCTAATAGCTTCCCCTATACTTTCCTTGGCATTATTGCCTGTTAGATGCATTAATATTGTGTCAAAACACGGAAAAACGAGCCCTTAAGTATACACTCCTTTCCATTTTTCGTTAACGAGGGTGTCGTACAGGCAGACTTGGTGCCTTAGGTTGTATACGAAAACCTATTGGTCAGCTACCAGCTCGTAATAAGTTCCCGCGCTAGGTTACGCCAAACAGACTCATAAAGAGTGTGCCACACTCGCCGCCATGGCTACAGGTGGCGCTGACTGACATTTCCACGTTTAATTCACATATATACCCAATAAAAAAGTGCCTGGGGAGGATAGCCGCCGTGTTAGCTCAGCGGTAGTGCATAGAATGGGTTATTCGAAGATCGCAAGTTATCTTTTCACCCACCTCTATCTCTTCACATTTACGTTCAATTCGGTCACACACACAGATATATATATATATATATATATATATATATATATATATATATATATATATATATATATATATATATATATCAAGCGAGGTGGCTGGGTCCGGCTTGAACGACGACCAGCTGATGTCAAGCGTGCGACTACGTAAGTCAAATAGCTTAAGCGATCAACAATGACAAATGCGCCCCTGTACTGGGGTAATAACTTTTTCGCATAAGCCCCGCTTACACTGTGGGGTCTACAGCCACACAGAGTCTCAACTGTCGTACGAGACAGATTGATGTTGGCTGGCATAGCGTTCCTTCGATCAGTGCAGCGATGCCACAGTACCGAGGCGAGTGATCCGCCGGGCTTCTCCGGCTAGACACGGCGTCTTGGCGAGAGTACTCGCTGTGAAAGTCAGACGGTAATATTGTGTCGATGCTTCTTAGCGGTGGAGTTGCTTCAGTGAGATAAAAATGACTGTCATAAGTGGTCTCCTGCTTGGCCATATTGTAAGCACAAGTGATGAAGGGTAGAACGTCATCCCATTCTTTGTGGTCAGAAAATACATGCATGGCCAGCATGTTAGTCACAGATCTGTTCCTGAGCTCTACGATTCCATTATCTGAGGGTGATAAGATGTTGAGTGGCGGAACTGTGAATTTTAAAGACGAATCAGTTCTTCGACAGCGCCCGCAACGAGCTGACAACCACGGTCACTAATGATCACACATGAAAGACTATGCCAAAGAATAATAAATTGATGTAAAAATCTTGGAACGTACGCTGCAGTCGAAGACGGTATGGCCGATGTTTCGACATATAGCGGGTCAAGTGGTCGACATATACTATCACCCATCAACTGTCGTTAGATTATCGCGGAAATAGGCCGAAACGACCAATTCCCATTTGCTCAAATGGTAAATGAAGTGGTGGCCGTGGTTGGAGAAGACTCAATAGAGGAGTTGAAGAACGCTTGTAACGTTGGCATTGTTCGCAACTTGCCACAAAGGGGTTGACTGCTTCTCGTATTCTGGGCCAGTAAAAACGTTCTTGTAGTACACGATTCAAAGTTATGATGAAGCCCAAATAACCAGCTGTCCAATCATCGTGCATGACTCTCAATATGTCCGATGGAAGACTCCGGGACACGACCAGAAGGAAGCGTACGCTTTAGCCGAATAATTCGTTTAGTGGAGAAGGCCTTCACGGACACAAAAATGGCCGGTGGCTCCAGGACGCGATGCGGCGACAAATAATGGCTCCAAACTAATACCAGTTTCTTGTTCTTCCTTAAATGTCGTCGAGTCTTGGAATCAAGCAATGCTACCAAACAGTCATCAAAACTGTCTCGTCACACTCTCTCGTCATCAGAGGAAGGCGGGAGAGACAGTCGGCATCGGCGTGGTGACGTCCAGACTTGTACCAGATGACGAAGTAGTACTCCAGAAGTCGAAAAGCCCAACGTGCCAGTCGACCGTTCGGGTCACGGCGATTCACCAGCCGGCATAAAGCGTTGTGGTCGCTAGCAATAATGAACAGACGTCAGTAGATGTAAGGTCTAAACTTATGTACCGTGAAAACAGCTGCCGCCATTGTTCTTCCATCACTGTATAGTTGCGCTCAGCCTTATTGAAAGAGCGACTGGCATAAGCCACCACATGGTCAGAATATACTGACGGAACCGTTTCGGCAATACGCTTCTGTTTTTCCGAAATGACATTTCTTGGCATTTCGTATCAAGCTGGCCTTTTTGACGCAACCCAAAACAAGAGTTAGTGTTTGTTATGCTCATTCAGTGTGCTGCCAAAGATTATCACATCATCGAGGCAGCACTAGCAAATTTCCCATTTCATTCTACGAAGTATAGTGTCCACAAATCGCTCGAATGTTGCTGGTGCATTACAAAAACCGAATGGCATAAAATTAAATTCATGAATGCCAGCTGGCGTCATGAAGGCCGTTTTCTCCTTGTCGTTCGGGGGCATGGGTATTCGCCAATACCCTGATCGCAAGTCCAGTGGTGAAAAATAGGCAACTGAATGCAGACAATCGATGACATCATCTATTTTAGGCCGCGGATACGCATCCTTTTTGGTGACAGCGTTTGTTTTCTTGAAATCAACACAGACTCTTGAACAACTCCTTTCTTTAACGTGCCCGTCACCTGCTCAGCATAACTATCCTCTCCGCCGAAGACACGTGGTAAGGTTTTTGCTGAATGTGGTGTGCAGATCCGGCGTTAATTATGTGATGAGCCTGAGAAGACGGTAGTAAAGCCTCCTTGTCACCTTGCATGAAGTCGAGCACAGATAGATGTGTCAGAAAGACTTGCGTGAGAGCGTGGCACTCATTTGAGGGCAACGACTTGCTGATCATCCTTAAGGCTTGCTCTTCAGAAGGGATTTGTCGTGGGTCGTTATTTTGGGACTGCCATTCCTCGCTTAGAGCAGTTATAGGGCTGTGAGTGACTTCATCAAAGTCAGCTAGCTTCATGTCACGCGAGAGGATAGCAGGTACCAAGGAACAATTGAAAGCCCACAATCTGGGACGCCATTTACAACTGTCACGAGACAACATTGCATGAGTACGTCTTCGCTCGAGCCGCCGAGTGTGGAAAAATTATTGTGTCAAACGATGATAGGCCGGCGGTAGGAGCATTAAAATGGACACGTGATAGCGACCACGGCACGATAACCAAGTCATTCGAAACAACAAGATTGTTTTTCGCTTGTAGGTAAGTGTCGGTAAGTGTAGACAAAAGCGCGCTATTCCGCGTAATTTCGCCAGTGCCACTGTTGACGGAAGCACCACAATTCTGCAGGAAGTCAGTTCCGAGAATCACATAATGAGCGCAACGTTGTAGTACGAGAAGTTATGTTATAAAATCTTCTTGGCCCAATAAAACACTTGCAACGCAAATACCAAGAGGAACAACGCACTCTCCCCTGACACCCCTGAATGTCACATCACCATTCCACAGGAACATAACTTTCCGACCCAGTCGATTTTTAAAAGTCACACTCACGACAGAAACTGTAGCACCCGTATCTATTAAATAAGTTGCAGCTACACTATCAATTAACGCATGCACTTTATTCAAGATCCTCATTATGGGAAGAGGAGTGGTTCGCAGAGACAGAAACTTGCCATCATGCACACCAGTGGTAAGCGATCACACACCGGCCTATACCTGAAACATTATAAAAACAGCTTGGATCAAATATTCTTTAATTATGTCAATAATTGTTATTAATACCAGGTGTATTACTTATCAGAAGCCAGGCACAATGCCTCAATACTGTATTGCAGGCCATCGACAGCATTATAATTCTGTCCCATAGGACTAACAAGTGGTTCAATATAACCTACACTTTGATGGTCCAAGGGGTAAGATACTGTTCCGTAAAGAAAGCCCTACTGCCACATTTTGACGTTGTATACAGCAGTATTACTAAATCAAGTGGTAAGGAGTTGTGTGACATGCATAATTGGCTGCCGAAAAGCCCCTGGTAAAACGTCGCGTAGACGTGCTATGCACTGAAGGTGAGGCAAAGGTAGGTTTCCTACTACCTTATGGTTGTTCAACAGAAAGTCTTTCTCCCTTGAAGCAAAAACTTCTCTTGTGGAACTTTATGCTTAACTTCCTGACAAACAGTACTATCTAGCAAAATAAAACCACTTTTTCACTTGAACCACTACATAAAGAAAGTTAAACCCCAATATCAGACGAAATGCGGTTTTTACAAAGTTTGCCACAATATTTTGGCAATATGTTTGCTTCATTTCCTCCCAAAATATTTTATTCGTTTAATACATCATCATCATAATCGTCATAATCATCATCAGCCTTACCACGCCCACTGCAGGGCAAAAGCCTCCCCCATGATCCGCACAATCAACCCGATCATGTGCTTTCCGTTGCCACGTTATACCTGCTAACTGTTTAATCTCATCGGCCCACCCAACTTTCTATCTTCCCTTCGTTCATTCGCGTTCTCTGGGAATCTAGTCAGTTAGCCGTAATGATCAGTAGTTATCCCGCTTACGTGCTACGTGCCCGGCCCATGTCCATTTCTTCTTGATTTCACCAATGATATCCTTAACGCACGTTTATTTCCTGACGCACTCTGCCCGCTTCTTGCCTCTTATGGGCACACCTATCAGTTTCCTTTCCATCGCTTGCTGCGTCGTCCTCAATTTAAGCTGAACCCTCTTTGTAAGCCTCCAGGTTTCTGCTTCGTAGATAAGTACTAGCAAAATGCAGCTGTTATATACCTTCCTCTTGAGGGCTAGTGGTGGGTTACCGTTAATTATTTGAGAATGCTTGCCGAATCTGATCCACCCTTACTCCTTATTCCTTATCTCATCCTTATTCTTCTAGTTATTTCACTCTCATGGTTCGTCTCTGGGTTTGTAATATATATATATATATATATATATATATATATATATATATATATATATATATATATATATATATATATATATAATATTAATGAGATCGAACAGACAGTTATGCCAAGTAATGTACAGGGGAAGCAGGTTCCTGCTCACGGCTGGTTAATCTTTCACCCACTTTTCTTTCTTTTTATTTACATTCCATTAGTTCTAATAACTTTCCCTGTACATTCCTTGGCATTACTGTCTGTTAGATCTCATTAATATTGTGTCAAACTACGGAAAAACGAGCCCTTAGGTATACACCTCTTTCCCTTATATATATATATATATATATATATATATATATATATATATATATATATATATATATATATATATATATATATATAAGGGCACGCTGTTTGCAACTCCCCCCCTTCAAGGCGATTACCGTTATCGCCTTGAAAGTGGAGGGGATCTCAATCTGGCCGCTGCCGCTGCTTCCGTATCAGCAAAGAATGGTTGTGTTGCTCGCCGCGAGATGACGTGAAAAGAGACTGTGGTAACTCTCGCTCTCGCTTGAACGCGCTGCCAGCCGCCGCCGAAGCGCGCAGGCCATGCGCTCCCGTGTTCCCTTTCATAAAAATTGACAGTGTACACAAATCTTCCCTTTCTAGAAATAAGTAAGTTTTTAGTTTGAGCATCACTCTGCGGTGTTTCTTGCTCTTTTTCCGTTGGTGTGGTGCCTTGCAGCACATTACAAGACAAAGCCGTACCAACTAGCCCTTGCTACCACTTTAGAAGGGAATATAATAAAAACATTATCAGAGATTTCTCGTCCCAAAACCAAGATATGAATATGAAAGACGCTGCAGTGAAGGACTTGGGAAATTTTGACTGTCTGGTGCTCTTGAACGTAAACTGACAATATACAGTCAGTCAAAGCTCTAGCTATTGTGCGCAGCGGCCACTTTTTTCTATCCGTCAGCGCCATACTATGCAACGAAGTTACGAAAAAAAGCGTCGTGGACCTGTGGTTTATGGGCACACAGTTGTCCTTATTTAACCGAAACTTGATTCAGTCGTATAGCAGAAAGGCACAGACGAAGCTACCTCTCATGCACGATAGCTGGAGATTTGACCGAGTCTGCAGAACATGGGCTTGCCCCGCTGTGGTGGTCTAGTCGCTAAGGTACTCGTCTGCTGACCCGCAGGTTGCGGGATCGAATCCCGACTGCAGCGGCTGCATTTTCTATGAAGGCGAAAATGCTGTAGGCCCGTGTGCTCAGATTTGGTTGCACGTTAAAGAACCCCAGGTTGTCACAATTTCCGGAGCCATCTTCTATGGCGTCTTTTATATTTGTATGGTGGTTATGAGAATTTCAGCCTCACATATCAATCAATCAGTACATGGCCTTCTGCCACTTCACCTCCATTGAAATGAGACCACCGCAGCCTGGATAGAATCCGTGACCTTCGGGGCAGCAGTTCTTATAAATGATTTAGCGGGTAGTATGAACTTCTGAAACGAACCCGTACAATTAAAACTGCAAATAACGACATGAAGTTTTTGGCACCTGCAGATATGATATTCCAAGCAAAACCATGCACCCAACGCTTTCGATTTCTTCTCTTCGTGCAGGTCGGCTTGGAACAACAGAATATGATCAGGAAGGAAACAATGTCACGTTTTTAATTCGCGAGTGATGTGGTTTAATGGGCGGCTTCAGTTAATTTGCGCGAGAATACGTACCACCTTTTACTGTAACTTAATATATTCAGCACTGGAATGAAAGAAGAGGAAAAGTGAGCGTGAGCGTTTGAATTCCTGCTAACCAGAGGGAACTCGTGATTGTACAAATGACACTACACGTATAGCACGCAGAGTTAAAGTCAAGCGCAGTGCGATAAAGGGAGAAGCAAGTGAATCATTCCGCTTAATCGATACCTTCAGTTTTCTGTTTCTTTCTTTCGCACTGCGCGAGAGGAACGTGATAAAACATGCGCTCCCCGCTATCGGGCCGGCAGAATCGAACCACGGGCGCCGAGGAAAGGGAGGAGGCAGAAGGAAAGACCCGAGAAAAAAATGTAATAATAATAACCGTGAGTGAAAAAGAAAATTTCTCTCGCAAGGCCCGCGCGCTTGATTGGACGTATTGGACAAGCAATCACCCGTCCAGAACGGGCGCAATAAATAACAAAATCGCGTTTTCTTCTGTGTTTCGCCGGTCTGACATGACACGGCCCGGTTCTCGCTCAGCTTATTTTATTAATTTTTGTTTTATTTGCGAGCACCAGCTTCCATTTCGCATAGCAAATCGAGCGTAACAGCCACCGTGTACCCCCTTGCTCTTTCCTCGCCTTTTGCCCTTACAAGCAGGGTTCAAGCTCGCCTCGTGCTTTCTTGGGTTCCGCATGCCAACTAGAAAACACGGCCAGTCAGATTGAGCACACGAAGAACAGCGAGCACCAAGACCGCAGCGTGCGCCGCTGCAGGCCGCCGCGTTGGCGCGTCCGTGCGCGGTCGCGAAATTCACACCAAAAAGACCGGGCACTTGGCCGACAGGAAGTAAAACATGGGTGGGACAACAAAGCGCCGCTACCCTTTACGGTACGCAAATCATGCTTCTTTTGCGGTTTGTTTTTGTTTCTTTTCGGTCGCAGTGCAGGGTGAACTGATCCGTCCGCGTTGAGGCATACGCGGCGGGACCCGGCTGCGGAGGAGGCACCGAGGCCGCTGAGCTCGAAAATAGCGCACTGTCGCAGCCGCCCGGGCGCGCACGCGCCCGTTTCCAGCTGATGGGGCCGGGACAAGTGGAGCTTGCTCCTTTACCAGCCTGCCACACCGATGTCGACGGCACACGGCGCTCGCAAAGCGTCACCCAGTCGAGCGCTGCCGCGTTTCGCTGGCGCGGCTGCACAGAAAGGTTCGGCGCGACACCCGAGCGCACTGCAGAGGCCGCACGAGTGCGAACTTCGTGGGGACGCACGGGCGCTTCGAAATAGAAGAAAACCAAATGTTTTCATTATAACACTTAACCTTATAACTATAGTAAAGTACTGAGCGTAAAGTGACTTTAGTTACACCATTGAAATAATTTTGGATGGTAGTACCACGTGTCAGGGTACTGCGTGTGCTCGAAAAAAAAAATTAGGGGATCCCAAAGCTTCGTCTATCAGAGTTGTACGCGATGGTGATATCCTGTGCCTAGTGCGTACTTCAAACACTTAGTGCATGAAACATTTTCGAACTTGCTAAGCACCCGCTACGTGGTAAGGGTGTAGGCACAGTAGCGTGAGTACCTTTTGTAGTAGTTGACCAGATTTGAACCACGAAGCCATTTTGATAATCACATGTTCGACGCCCAATGGCAATGGGCGCTTGTGCCACGCATTACTGGAATATTTCATGTTGATTGATATGGGGGGTTTAACGTCCCAAAACCACCCTATGATTATGAGAGACGCCGTAGTGGAGAGCTCCGGAAATTTTGACCACCTGGGGTTCTTTAACGTGCACCCAAATCTGAGCACACGGGCCTACAACATTTCCGCCTCCATCGGAAATGCAGCCGCCGCAGCCGGGATTTGAACCCGCGACCTGCGGGTCAGTAGCCGAGTACCTTAGCCACTAGACCACCGCGGTTGGGCGGAATATTTCATGTTGCATTGTGAAGCATGCCTACAGGACGCGAGTGTTTGGTAAAGCATTCCAGTTACTTTCACTGAGTTTCCAAGCAGAGGTGGTTATTTATTTCATAATTACTACCGACCTCGCACATGAGGCCTTTATTTTCACTGTATTCACATGCACGCTCGTGGCTGTGTGAAAAGAAAGTTTTAACATTGTTTCTTTTTCAAACTTCATACGGGAACCTTGCCAGTGAAAACTGGCTTGAAGAGAGAGGGATGTATGTAGCATAGGGAAGCAGCTGTCTCCTGTGTAACAAACCTGAGACCATTAAACATGTATTTATTGATTATAAGAATGCCATTTACCTTTGTGACATTTTACAGAGTACTTGAAAAAAAAGGTTTACCTCTTACTTCACATGGAACTCGTTTTCTGCCTTGCGATAGTTCTGTGCAACATATGGACGTTATTTTCTGACTTGCTCTTCATTCGGTTTGGCGTATCATGCTATCTTACAGACACTGTAATGTAAGATTTCTATCCGTTCATGAGTGTTTCGTGGGAGCTCTTATCGAAGTGCGAGATTTGGATAAGACTACCGACTGTGTTGAAGATGTAATATCTTTGTTCGATGCGTTAACACACATGCAACACGTGTGATATGTGATTTTCAGATTAACTTGACCTGTAGTCAAGAAGGCAGACACAAAAAAAAAAAACTCGTGGCTGTGTGGTAGCGCTTTTGTTTTCCACCCTAACGACCAGGGTTAATCCCCACTCTGACGGAGGGCCTTTTTAATATTTATTTCATTTGCGTCGTCACCGATTTTTTGGTGACGCCTAATTTGATTTTGCTTTGACAACCAACAACGCCGCCGTCGGAATTTCTGCGAAAGCAGCTCTTTAACGCTGTCACATTAATAACGTTTGGCTTACATTGTTAAAGCACCAAAGAGCCCAAGGAATATTTCGAAATGTTCTACCATTCTGTGTCATTTTTTAGAGGTGTCGTTTTTTGATAGCATCACCTGGTCGGCCATCAATCGGCGTCACTCCATCTGGCATACCACCCCAGAAGCCTTTTCCTTATCTTTCACCAGATGGCGTTGTCCCATCGATATGCATGCAAACTGCAGTTCGATCACAATATACTAGATGGCGCTGCTGTGCCATAGAAATACCTGCAATATGGCGGTTGGGTGAATGTACACTAAATTGCGTTGGAGGTGCGCCTTCTCTCCGATTGGCTGCTGCGCGCGCTGCGTGGCGGTTATCTCATTCTCCTGGGTTGTCGCCGTACTGGGAGGAGTGCGCTTGCTGGATTGTGCTTGATTGGACGGACGGATGGAAGCACGGCAGCACTAACGGACGCATGCTTCACATGTACTCCGTGGATATGCTGTGATTTTTCTTTCATTTATTCATTTTTCTAACTATCTCCTGTGGTCAGGACTAAAGGATAAGGTGTGACTCCTGACGTAGTCCTGCTGGCGCTACCCGTAACATGGGCAGTGCTTACTTAGCCATCCACAAATGAAATACAAAATGCATTATATATACAAAATCACAAAAGCAGCAGTTAGCTTTACCATAAAACAACTGTACACTACACAATGTCACAACAAACAGCGATATGTACTAATATTTAGCATATATAGTTGTCGCACCGGGGCATTTTTTTCCTTTGAATATCTAAAGCCCGATCAACAGGGAAACAAAACTAATAATTCTTGTGTGTGTGTGTGTGTGAGAGAGAGAGAGAGAGAGAGAGAGGCGAAAATCAACGACGATATACGCTCTACAAGACCACACGCGGCACTGACCGTAACAGCAGTAAATGCGTGCGGCCACCTGGGTTTTATTTACTTATTTATTTTGAAAATACTGCGGTCACTCAAGACCAGGCAGGTGGGAAGCATTACCATAAACAATGTATGCAAACATCGCCAAAAAATTGCAATAAACAAATTTGCAACAATACAAAATGGGTGATACAAGAAATGTAACAAACATATAGCAACTTCTATAAGAATAAATATTGGCAAAAACGGGTTATTTGGGGTGTTCGAATGTCTGATGTTGATCAGCGAAATTCGCATATGTTTTCAGTAAATATATTAATTCATTCATCGTTATGTAAGGGCTAGAAGTTCGACCAATAATAAAATAAAATAATAAAAATTGTATACATTAGGCATTATATACATAATTCGTAATAGAAGCAAATCATGTTTATTAACATCAGTATGCCTTGAACTACAGTTCATCGCTATCTATACAAGAATCAAGAAAGCCAGAAAAAAAGAAAGGGGACATGATAGAGAGTCTATATTGTCCCCTTCCTTTTTTTCTGTCTACGCGTAGGTTGTGTCCTTCACCTTTCTTCAGAATGAAAGCAGTGCAGCATCAGAAATCACCAGTCACAAAATAACCATTGCTGGAATTTCTACTGAGCCGAAAATGGCTCTAATGTGCTTAGTGTTACGAATATCCTTATTTGCAGCCTGACCAGTTTTTAACAGAAATAAGAAAGTGTGACCCTAACAAAAGCCTAAAATTATTTATGACTGCATTCATTATGGCTAATTAGTTCATAAGTAAGAATGTTTGCTCTTATGTACCCAAATGACTTGGTTAATGTGAAAAGCTTTTGCATATCTAGTGGGCTACGCGCACCATCAATGCCTTTGTATACCGGTCTTGGTTATTTTGTTTACGGCCGCTGTACTAAGCATACTAAAATTTACATATAAAAACTTGAATCTCTCACAGAGTGGCTGCCGCAAGAGTGTCATGTGTTTGGTAGAGATCACAGCACGCACGTGCTATTGCATTTTAAATCGAAGCAAATCTGTCTGCTAATTTAGTAATAACTGTATCACTCGGTAGTACGTTTAAACTGTGCAAATTCCGTTGCAACACAATGAAATGTTTATGTTAAGCTTGATTGCGCCAATGATTAATAAAATAGCTATCAGTGTGCTGAGTTATCCACCACTGAAACAGGCTGTCGAAAATGCAACTTTTGATGCCGTGTAACGTATAACTAGTGCAAATCTTCATAAACATCAAAGGGACATTAAATATTGTAGGTTAAAATCCCGATATCAGGCTCTTCATATGACAAATTCTCCCGACGAGGGCTATGAAGTAACGAAGTCTGCTTCAGGGCCTGATGACATTACTTACAATGGGCTAAGAAACCTTGCGCATAGAGGCACAACAGCTCTTTTAGGGATCTATAATTCTCTACGGACAAAAGAATTTGTACCACCACCTTGTAAAGTCACTCGAGTGTCTCAAGTTCTAAAACCCAGAAAGAAATCCTTGTGCCTTGACTCTTTACGCCCATTCAGCTTGACAAGCTGTCTATGCAAGGTAATGGACAAGATTATTGACGCGGGACCTGAGTGGTCGTGCAACGAAACGAATCTGCTGTCGAACTACTTAACAGGTTTTCGAAAGCCGTGATGCACAATGAATGCTATACTAGATATAGTAACATATGTAGGGCACCAATGCGGCTGTGGTAACGTGGCAATTGCAGAATTTGTGAATATAAAAAGGACATTCAATACCATCAGTCACGTACATGTTGTAGTAAGTATTTTGGAACTCGGAATGTCTGGCATGTACTTGCGATAGATTTTTCAGTTTTTATGAGGTCACTAAATGTTCGACCAGACGAGTGAAGAGCCCAGAACACAATGTCAAGCAGGGAGTGCAATGGGGAAGTGTGCTTAGCCCCTTTCTGTTTACCTGCGTCATGGCTGGTTTACCTAGAAGACTGCCCCCTAATTTACGTTTATCACTATATGCAGATGATGTGTGCATTATAACATCTCAAATAATGTTCAATTATTTTAAAGGACATTACAAAAGGGCATATATACCGTCCAAAGAGTTTTAATTGAAAGAGAGATGGCTCTATCAGGTTCGAAGACAGCTGTGTTGCCCTTCACCCGTGAAAAGTTGAAGAACTTCAATCTTAGTCTGCCCAGACAGCCTTTGAGATTGTGACACAGCATCTATTTCTTGGAATGATAGTTAATCGGCAGCTATCCTGGACACCACACATGAAAAAACAACGCTCGAAAGCGATGATAATTCAATAGTGAATGTACTTCGCAGAATTGCTGGCAATATACGGAATATCATTATAGTCTCTGCTCGCCATTCATATTGGTCTAAGAAGACAGAGAATCACATCTCTGCGGGAATAATAAGGGTTATTTCACACACGTCAGAACAAAGACTTCAAACACAGTTAGCTAGAGTATTAAATGTATACTTGATAGTTCCGCAAGTGATTTCCAGTTCCCTTGTAAGAGCAGAGGCTCGCTAATCTCCGTTTACAGTTGAGAAGTAAAGAAATGTGTCGGCATTTTTTTCACCTTCAGACACAGCATTATTATCACCAATTGGCTCTGGAAAGATTGCAGACGAACGGAAGTTTTTTTCATAAATAAATTAAACAAATTTTCAATACATTGCTAAGACATGAGTATTTAAGCTTATACGTCGATCATCCTCCACGGCTGCTCACGCTACCAAAAATCAAAGTGTCGGTGGATGCCTTAATAAGAAAAAATGACATGTTCATTGAAGCCGCCCAACAACTAGCGCTCTACCCGATATATACCTGATATTAGGGTACATGCATGTATATGCAGATGACTCTAAAATGCTAACAACTTCAACTTCAGTATTTATTGTTCCGCACTTCAATGTATATACAGAAGTAATTTAAGCTACCTCGCGTAACATCGTCTACGGCATCTGAATTATTCGCTATTCTAAGTGCTTTAAAATTCTCGAATTCTGTAAAAAATGCTAAAAATGGGTAATTATCAGTGATTCACAAGCAGCACTAACATCACTCTGTGGCACAAAAGCAAAACAATAAATATTACCCTTACTTACGAAACACTAAAACGGCTCACCAAGGCAAACGAAAAGCACGATGAAATAATGTTTAAGTGGATACCGGGAAATTGCAACATACCAGGCAACATAGCAGCTGGAGAAGCAGCCCGACAAGCACATCACAAAGATGGTGTGGTTTCTATTACAATATCGGAAGATGAATCGCGCTGCATCTTAAAGACAAAATCTTTCAGTGTGTATAAAAATAAGCGTATTGACCACAACTAAAAAGGCCCTCATTGATATTATATAGATCCACTAGTTTAAATTCC
>WOVY01006241.1:0-23808 GCA_013436015.1 Rhipicephalus annulatus | reverse complement strand
TTATCTATCTGTCTGTCTTCGTGGACATGGCGCATTTATTCTAAGCAGATATTCACGGAGGAGTCACGGTTCTCCGATTGTACCTCCGTTTTGAGTGGGTGAAGGGTCAGTCAAGCTGTGACATATGCAGCTTTTTACACGCGAAAGCTGTTATGATAATCACAACTCGGGTCACTCGCGGCGCCGTAGTTGTCCGCTGCTGCCGCCGCCGCCGGCTGTCTGTAACCACATCGCACGAAATCAGAAAAAAAAAACATAGTGCCGATGGCACAGTGGGGCTGGAACCAGGGTCCACTGGGTGTCAGCCCCAGTATTCTACCACTGAGCCACGCCAGTTTTTTTTGTTTATTTCACTGAGATACACCAGTGCTTGTGAGTTGTTGTCAAACTTGCGTTAGTCAGGCTTGATGTCGCGAAAGCTGTCGGGTTAATATGACTTATAAAGTGTTTTATAACCGTGAAAGAACAACCAGTCGTCGCACAATGCAAATAGCGTGGTGAGTGGGCCTTCCAATGCTCCAACCCACAGGAAAATCTTGTTCTTGTTCCCCTATAAACTCAAACCTCGGCTGCGGTGGCTGCATTTCCGATGGAGGTGGAAATTTTGTAGGCCCGTGTGCTCAGATTTAAGTGCGCGTTAAAGAACCCAGGTGGTCGAAATTTCTGGAGCCCTTCACTGGGGCGCCTCTCTTAATTATATGGCGGTTTTGGGAAGTTAAACCCCACATATCAATCATCATCCCCTGTAAACCGTGCCGCATACCCACTTCAGCCATAAGTCCTCATAGTTGTCAGCCACTGTATGAACAATTGGCACGAATTTTTTTACAAGTGTTTAGCGGATACCACGCTTTTCAGAATGACGAAAAATAGCACAGCAAGTTCCAGCCTACTACCCTAAAGATTTTATTACTAATGCCGTAGTGTGTATCAAGCAAGTGTGCTTCAAGCAGTTACCCAATGAGTGTTTAGAAAAGTCTCTGAAAGGCCGCTCTTCTCGCTTTCGCTGTGACTGTGTTGCGCCTTCCGTGTAGGCCTGATGTTTTTTTTTTCCTTCACGTGTTTGTGTTTTTCGTGTACATGTCACGTGGTTAAACTCGAATTCAAAACTTTCGGAGCTTCGACCACTAATAATCATTCATTTCATGGATATTCTGTGATTTTTTTATTCTCAGTATCACTTGCTAAAGTTGTATTGGTTTTGCCTTTTTTCTCTTAATATTAACTCCATTTGTTAGGTATTGACGCAAAACTAACGCTAAAAGTAAAGTAAAGAAGAAAAAATTTGATAAAGAGCGTTCATATGGTGACTTCAAACATTCGCTTCTGTCGTTAATTTTCGCAAATTTTCTCCATACATAGAGCGTAAGTTTTCATCATTATATATTATTTAAGGTACAGGCTCGCAAGATCTGTTGCGCAAGAATACTACATTTGTATCCACTATGTCAACACGTTGACCTATTTACGTATACATTGTCATCGCTCTATTAAAGGGCTCTTAAACCACCCAGAGGTCACAGATGTAAGGCTAATTGATTGATTTGATTTGTGGGGTTTAACGTCCCAAAACCACCATATGATTTTCAGAGACGCCGTAGTAGAGAGCTCCGGAAATTGCGACCACCTGGGGTTCTTTAACGTGCGCCCAAATCTGACTACATGGGCCTACAACATTTCCGCCTCCATCGAAAATGCAGCCGTCACAGCCGGGATTTGATCCCACGACCTGCGGGTCAGCAGCCGAGTACCTTAGCCACTAGACCACCGTGGCGGAGCAGACGTAAGACTACGTAAGGCTACGAAAACTGCGCCGCGTAACCAATTTGTGTTGTTATAGAAGGTGTGAACCTTCTATCAAGTGCCCACGCGAGTAGGAAAGTTATTGCCAGGCCCACACACATTGTGATGACGCAGCTCGGTGGTGTTTGACGTCGCAAGGGGGCGTGTCTCTTTGAGAGCTGCTCTGCTCACTCCAGGCAAAAAGAAGGCGTAAGGTAAAAATACTGCCATGGCGGGCGCTACAGTAACGCTGAACGTTTGCGCGGACGCTCACAAGGTGGACAAGACGAAGCTGCGTCAACACGAGCTAGGGACCACTCCTCTGTTTGCCTTCCGACATTTTTTTTTATATATTCGTGGCCCAGAGATGTACGGCGTTAGCGCTGTCGCTGCTATAGAAGCGTATAACGTAGACGTTTCAACTTTTCTTTTTTCCAGTGACAAAAATGTAGCAGGAACCTCTCGTGACATTAACGACCCGCCGAAAGCTCTTTCTGTTCTTGTTTTCTTGTTGTCCTCATTCCCGTCACTGCACGCTTCGCCGAAGGCCATTTTAACAATGTTAGGACACGTGTACACAGAGGTATACCATCGTGCTGTTCCTAATGTGGACGCAGCGCTTTGAACTCATACCCGAAGTGGCAAGGACCGGAAAGCAAAGGAAACAAAACTATCGGTAAAACTTGGGCAACAAGCTGAAGCTTAATTTCTACAGAACAAGCGTCATCATTCTGAAAACCAGCCCAGATTCCGTGTTTTTCACGTGTGCCTTTTGGTTTCATAAGATCAAAAACGCGTGACGATGAGTTCCTGCCAGGCGTCTACGCCTATTTCTACCAAATATGTGACACAATGTGCGTCAGCATGACGCCCGCGCTTTCTGCGAAGATCTGCTGAGGGCGATGACCAAAGCCTTAGACAGCATTCACATAAAAAAACAGCGTCAATAACGAAGGAGAAGAGAAAAAAAGGAGACAGACAGCGGCACTGTGCCGCTGTCTGTCTCCTTCTTTCTCTTGTCCCTCGTTATTGGCACTGTTTTTTTATGTGAATCATGTCGTACCAACTCGCCCAAGCAACCACGTTAGTTAGACAGCATGTTCACTCGCATACAATGAGCACTAGCTAGCGATGTATAATGCTGACTAATGTTTCCTAGATGACTAATTATTCCGGCTAGCATTGATTGATTAACTTAGAATAAGGATCCACGCAAGTGAAAATCGAGCCGGTTGATTTACACTAAGCGCGGCATCAAGTACCGCTATTGAGTGCGGACGCAATTGTGATTTCGCGCGTCTGTTTTGCAATGTTTCGTGCAGCAGTATCGTTGAAAGTAATATCTGACTTATATCAACTGGTACTGGTTCAATTTTAAGTAATGATGAATCATAACGCTAAACTATGTTCAATCTTGACTAGTCTTAGCAAAATAGTAGTAAGTGTTGACTAGAAGGAAGAATACGATAGCGAGAACAACAGGCAGGGAGAACAGAAGGGATTAAAGCAGGAAGTAGTTTAACCAGACACTAATAGAATTTAACCAGACACTAATAGACACGACCGCGTGACTGATCCAATGTCGCAGAAAAACCCACGATAGCCGCAAAGGGTAGAAATCTCGTCTCTAACCAGAATTAAATCCAGGCATTTTCTGTGGTGCTCAACTACCCTATCACAAAGCGACATCAGTATTTGAAACTGCTCAGGAAATATGACCTATACCGTGCTATATCAGGTATCATGGCAGTTTTGGCTAGACGATTTGATAACTATGTAACAAACATTACATTTGCACTCCTATGACACCATAGTCAAGCGTTTGTCGACCCTATACGCTCGCAACCGCTGCTAATGAGGAGCGCCTCATCGTGCATAGCGCGCACTTCGTTTCGATAAAACAAAGTGCTCGTACGCTACGTGTTTTAAGCTGGCTCGCGGTCTTGCATCGAATCATGAGCTACATTTTAGGCAGCAGTGAGAGCTGTGCGCTTAGTAAGCCTTCGATGTGCCCGCAACTAATCATTTTACCCCACTCGTAATGTTTGTCTCGAAAAAAAATTAAATGAAGATGTGGATGCCATTCAATCCCTGATTGTTTCGCGTTAAATCGAACCGCACATTGCGTAGGATGTGCCGAAATTTTATTTTCTTGGGTCTGGTTTGATAGCAGTATAAACTGAACCACCCCTCCCTCGCTTTGTGGGCATACTCTGAACCTTTTGCGAAGTCACAATGCATTATCGACTCGCTCGCAGGGCAATTTGCCTTGCCCACCGACACCTATCAAGTCCACAATCAGTTACGCTTAGGTTACTGCAAACGCAAACATGTTCCAGGCTTTCGATCTATAGCCGCAACTTTAATGGAGGTCTCCTCTTCGTGTCCTGAGTGCGGCGGATGCAGCGACATTAACCACATGCTCTGGGAATGCCCCTCATTAACGCACCACTCGGATCAAGAGATCTCGCAGAGTGCTTTTTATTCACTGCTCAAGCGACACGATTGGTTTCAACAACTCCAAGAATTCCAGCAGGAATTGTATGAGACAGCGCTAGGACGAATAAACGAACGGGAAAAGACACGACAAGTGCTTTTGTTTATTCGTCCTGATGCTGCCCCATATAATTTACTATAAACCCTAACCAACTAGTCCACCTTTCCATTAGTCCAGCAGGCCCACGACACGGCGGTGAGGCCTGGCCGACCCGTACCGACGTGGGGGCGGCCCATGGTCCTCCTTCTATAAAAACTGGGGCATGACTTCTTGAGGACCTCAAAGAAGTTTAGCACCTACCTACCTACCTACCTACCTACCTACCTACCTACATACATACATACATACATACATACATACATACATACATACATACATGCATACATACATGCATACATGCATACATGCATACATACATGCATACATGCATACATACATACATACATACATACATACATACATACATACATACATGCATACATACATGCATGCGTGCATGCATGCATGCATGCTGTTGCGACCGGGGTTTCCAGACACCGGGGGTCCGGGATGAAGTTGTCGAGGCAGGAGGAAGAGAGACTTGAAGAGGGTTTATTTACAATATATACATTGCGAACTCCCTACACGGTGAGCCCTCAAACGTGGCAGGCCTCTACATGACTCCTAACATAGCGCTCCATGGTGCTTGGTTCTACATGGTTCTGCTCGGTTCTGCTCTGTTCTGCCTGGTTCTCTTCTCGAAAAAAAGCACACCGAATGAGCCGTGGGGGCTCATTATAAAGGGTCTGTCCTCCCCAGATCCCTAGATCGGGGACCGCGTACAGAGGGCACCGTCCAACCACGGATCACACATTACCCGCGAGGGTGGCGAGCACGCACGGTCCACGTGAACGTTCAAAATTGAAGCGTGGTCACTGCACGGCCATGTGGCACGAACGTGGCTCCTCCTCGTCAAGGGGTGTCGCTGGGCGAGGGGTCTGAAGTTGATGACTGCATCCATCGAAAGGGCCGCCGTAAACAAGCTTCAAATGGTCGCCGAACGACTCGTTCAATTAGCGGGACGATTTCCGGCCGCCGCCGCCGCCGTCATCTTCCAAAGAAGAAGCTGCACTTGTGGTCTCCCGAACTGCTCACGGTGTCGTGGCGGCAAGACGCCGCACCCTCCGGCCAGGGGGGGAACAATACATGGCGGACACAGGCCGCCAACCCGTTTGGCGACTAAAAGGGAACATCAAAAGGAACGCCGATCCATTGTCAGACCTGGCGCCGGTCCTAACAGTAGGCAGCCGGTCGTTCGGTTACTTGTTTGGAGATTAAAGGAGCGCCGCTCCCTCGTCAGCTCGGGCGCCGGTCACAACAGCTCGTCCGCCGGCGGGAGAAGCGACCTGAGGGTGACCAGCTGCACAGGTTGCCCGAAGTGTCGCTGTGTAGTGCTGGCTTCCAGGCCACTGCTGATGACGCTCAGCCAAGGACTCTTTCCCTCTCGTTCCTTGTGGCTCCCCTCTGGGAAAAGCATTCATACACACCACCACAGGCACGGGAGAGCACCCTGCCCGCACTGAGACACGTCGAGTCCGACAAATTATCCAAAAGCAACCTTACTTAAGCAGTATTACCAAACACAAAGCAGCAATCGGGACGTTTCTCTGAGGTTTCACCAAAACTCCTAATCCCGATCCGATAATAATCTTCCCATCAAACTGCTTTCAAGAAAACTAATTGTCAAGTGATGCGCTCACCGTGGCATACCCGAGTGCTTGCGTGAGTAATCCGCCGTAACCCACCAGGTATCATACTCATAAAATAAAGCATTTTACTTCACGCTATCTTTTAGTTCCCGAAATTTAGTGCCGCCAAAGCCAGTCGTCAATTCCTTTTGAGAAGACGAAAGCATAACTGCCGTGCTGTACCTGCATCAGGAACATCTTTATTATACATCCGCAAACGCACATCACAGTGCTATAGTGCTCCTGCATGGATGAACCACTCATTAACTCTCGTGAGGTTACCACTCTACACTCAAGCTCATGAACTAAAACGTACACGTAAACCCACGAATACCTTTCCTTACTTCAACACCGGAGACATGCGAACAAAACAAAAAATAACAACAAAAAAACTTTCGCATGAATCCTGAAAACCTCGCAAGAATATCCTTGCGTCCGTGCGCTCACTCAAAATTCGTCTCTAACGTCGGTCCTACTTGACAAACGCCCCTAACGTGTCGTTATACTGCCGCAAAACGGTTACCTTTAAAACCAATACATACAAAGCTTAAAAAATAAACAGCATGGTACCTGCTACGTAAACGCTATCTAGTAGCAGAAGTACAAAACACATTCCAAAAGGAAAACTGACCTAAACAGTCAAAACAGATATTCAAAACTAAAAAATACAAATCCGCGGGAGAGCCCTCCGAAACGCTTACCGCTGTCACTTAATTTTGAGACGAACGCGCGGCGTCGCGTCCTGTGGGTCTTTCTAGGCGAACGGGAATGGAACAATGGCAAAACCCATTCGCTTCGCCTCCGACCCCCGCAAAGCTCTGCGCTGACAACCTGCGTTCTTACTCTCGCTGAGTACCTCGCACTCCCGCAGTCCATCAAACATGCCGTCGATAGAGCGACGAAAGGGTCTGCCTTTCTACCCAACGTGCTTTTTTTTTTTTTTCGTTTTGTCCGGCGGCTCGGACGCATACAAACCAACTCCGGTGCCGATGACAAACGCCTAATTCTGTACGCTCTAATGCGTGTCACTATCCTTCCAATAGATCTCCTTACAACGCATATCGGCAACTAAAACGATAGAGTGCTAACGAAAAACAAAGTTCAAACTAGTTATTTACAAAATCACTAAAGTAAACAACCAAAACATTCCTTTTTACAATCCCGAGTCGACGTTTTCTGACAGGCTAACAGCTGTTCTCACTAACTTTTAGTCTAACTCGTGGTGGTCGCGCCCGGAACGATTTTCTCGAGAAGCGGGGTCTACAACACGCGTCAATCGCCCTGCTACCGAACCCCGCGACGTTCCTCGAAGCCGACTTGCTGTCGCTTCCTGCCCCTCGAAAACCACCGACTCTTTTGCCCCGCACCCCGTCCAATGCACCGCGAGAACAACGGAAGGGTCTCTTGCCCTTCGGCCACTTACGCACACAATGCGCTTCTCTTTTCTTTGTTCTCTGGCCGCTCGGACGCTTGCGATACGGCAACTTTCTTGAAATTTCGCTCCGCCATTTGAATACATTCCTCAAACGCGTCGCGATTTTTGCCTCGTCTTTACGGCGCTTTCTCCGTTTGTCACGCTTCTTTGTGCCGTCTACGGAGCCTTTCGCCAACCTCTGATGCTCGTCAGCACCCACTTGCTTGTTAGCTTTCCCGCGCGCACTGTCTGAATGATTGCCTAGCAATTCATCCTTCCAACACTGCCGCGTACGATGCGCTTTTCTTTTCCGGCGGTTCGGACGCATACGATACAGACCCGTCAGAGAAGACAACGGCACTTTTCTCGCGATGTCACTCCGCCGTTTGAAAACCTTACTCGAACGCGTTGTGCTCATCGCGAGCTTTGCCTTACTGTTGCCCTTCGGACGCTTTCTCCCCTGTGCACGCTTCTTGGCGCGGACCTGGGAGCCTTTCGTCCTACTCTGACGTTCTTCATCACCGATATGCTCCTCCGCCGTCTCGCGCGCCCAGTCCTGATGATCACTTATCAGTTCATCGCTAGACCGCGGCCGCGTAGATTGCGCTTTTCTTTTCCTCACTCTCCGGCCGCTTAGACGCATGCGATTCGAGCCAGTCAGAGAAGACAACGGGCCTTTTCTCGCAAATCCGCCACGCCGTTCGAAGGTCCTCGTCAAACGCGCCGTGCTGATCGCGAGCCTTGCCGCGCTTCTGTTTTTCGGACGCTTTCTCCGTTTGGCACATTCCTTGGTGCCAAACCTGGAGCCTTTCGTCCGCCTCTGACGCTCATCAACATAGTCTACAGGGCTGCAAGGTTCGATGGAACACTCTGTTAATCTTAACTCCGTTTCCACCACCACGGAACCCTCACACCCTGCTGCGACCGCGAGCTCTTTTCTCTCAGAATGGGTTAAAACCTGTTCCATTCCCTTACAGGCACTAGCCTTTTCTTCGGCCTCAAACGGCACCGCCGCTATATCTACAGATATCAGACATGTAGCCTCCGCTTCAGTTGTAAACGGCACCGCCGTTACATCGCACCGTTCGTGCGCTACATCTACAACTTTCTGACCTGTAGCCTTCTCTTCAACCTTAAACGGCACCGCCGCTACCTTGCACCGCTCGTGCGCTACATCTACGGATTGACCACTCTGCTGCAATGCCACCCCTCTACGCCGAATCCTATCTATCTCTTCGTCTAATTCCTGCATCCTTTTCATATGTTCTTCATGCCTGCGCTCAGCTTCCAATTCCTCCTGGCGCCATCTTTCCTTTCTTTGCGCCCTTTGTACTTCCATATGTTCTTCATGCCTGCGCTCAGCTTCCAATTCCTCCTGGCGCCATCTTTCCTTTCTTTGCGCCCTTTTTACTTCCTCCTCCTGGTCCAATAAGTACATATTCCCGAAGTGCTCGATTTCCTCATTGTCACTATTGCTTTCGAGAATCACTTCGCGGAGTTTAGAAGCAGGCATATCATCATTAAAATCTAGCTCCAGATCCCAACACAGGTTCAGCAGGTTCTCTCTCGTCAATCTCGTAAGATCCATGGCGACTACTTTGCTTTGGCTCAGCTGTGACAAAACACAAACCCACCAGCGTTTCAATTCTGGGTCTAGAGAAATTGAAGCCTGGCAAATCTCACAGCGGAGACCACAAGCTTAAGCACCCAAGTAGCACTACGTGGCCAACATCCCTCTCTACTTTTTCTTGTTAATTTTTCACTCCTGCTTTTTACAACATCCTAAAATTTAACCCGCAACGTACCCTTAGAAATTTTGAAACATTACCACTTGTTCCTATTGAATCATCTAAGCTTTCCTGCTTTAGCGTACTTGCTCAGATAATCATCCAGTGCTGCCTTGTGCTGAGATAACAACCACAGTGGCCAGGCAGTTGTTGGTTATATCTATCTTTTAACGAATCTAGGCTAAAAGACTCGATATATCTCAAGCACAAAGCCAGGCACTCACCCCATTACGTGCGGTGGTGGTACGCTGCTTCGATCCCGCCGAGTTCCAGGGCTTTCGGCTGGCCTCCGGTACATGTCGCTCTCCGTCGCAGACTCGTATCCCACCGCTGCCAACCAGTTGTTGCGACCGGGGTTTCCAGACACCGGGGGTCCGGGATGAAGTTGTCGAGGCAGGAGGAAGAGAGACTTGAAGAGGGTTTATTTACAATATATACATTGCGAACTCCCTACACGGTGAGCCCTCAAACGTGGCAGGCCTCTACATGACTCCTAACATAGCGCTCCATGGTGCTTGGTTCTACATGGTTCTGCTCGGTTCTGCTCTGTTCTGCCTGGTTCTCTTCTCGAAAAAAAGCACACCGAATGAGCCGTGGGGGCTCATTATAAAGGGTCTGTCCTCCCCAGATCCCTAGATCGGGGACCGCGTACAGAGGGCACCGTCCAACCACGGATCACACATTACCCGCGAGGGTGGCGAGCACGCACGGTCCACGTGAACGTTCAAAATTGAAGCGTGGTCACTGCACGGCCATGTGGCACGAACGTGGCTCCTCCTCGTCAAGGGGTGTCGCTGGGCGAGGGGTCTGAAGTTGATGACTGCATCCATCGAAAGGGCCGCCGTAAACAAGCTTCAAATGGTCGCCGAACGACTCGTTCAATTAGCGGGACGATTTCCGGCCGCCGCCGCCGCCGTCATCTTCCAAAGAAGAAGCTGCACTTGTGGTCTCCCGAACTGCTCACGGTGTCGTGGCGGCAAGACGCCGCACCCTCCGGCCAGGGGGGGAACAATACATGGCGGACACAGGCCGCCAACCCGTTTGGCGACTAAAAGGGAACATCAAAAGGAACGCCGATCCATTGTCAGACCTGGCGCCGGTCCTAACAGTAGGCAGCCGGTCGTTCGGTTACTTGTTTGGAGATTAAAGGAGCGCCGCTCCCTCGTCAGCTCGGGCGCCGGTCACAACAATGCATGCATGCATGCATGCATACATACATGCATACATACATGCATACATACATGCATACATACATGCATACATACATGCATACATACATGCATACATACATGCATACATACATACATTCATGCATTCATACATACATGCATACATGCATACATGCATACATGCATACATGCATACATACATACATACATACATACATACATACATACATACATACATACATACATACATACATACATACATACATACATACATACATACATACATACATACATACATACATACATACATACATACATACATACATACATACATACATACAGAAAACAACACTATGAGTGCCCTGGACTGAATATACAGCGCACAACGCTAGTACAGCATCTTTTTCTCTTTTGCTTCTAGAACTCTATACTAAAAGAATATTTATCTAGCTAAGATTGCGCAACAGCTCTCTAGAAGTGAGACTGCATTAGAAAAACTCCCGCTTTTTTTTTATTTACGTACCGGAACAACGAGAGTATGAATGGCAGCGCAGTACGCAATCAGGCAGCGTCTCACGCAACTGTGAACCGAGCAAGCGAAACCGTGCTCAGCATTCGAACGTCAGCCACGCCTGCTACAAGTCGCGACGCATTTGGCAGACGACGTGTGTCGGGAGTCCGAAATAAGAGCATGTCCTCGCTGGACGTACCACGAAATCCACCGTGACTTGCACTCATTTCAGAAGGTATATGTTCCCTAGAAAGGCAACAAACCGACCGGCTTCGAGAAACATTTTTTTTCTTCGATATAAGTCACATATTGTTCACGACAAAAGAGACGGCCTCGGAACCATTCAAAAGACATTTTCTAGCAGGGAGAAATGCGATACGACCGTGACAGAAACAAAAACTGCACTTGGAGTCACAGCGCACGTTTCGACATCTACGGAACACAATTTCTGCATTGCAGTCACACTCTGTAACACATCGCGTCGTGTCTACAAATCAACGAGTCGGTCTGACTTGAATTTTATTAGGTTGGTCCTGGGTAATATATTATGACTCAAAGTACATGAAAAGATACTCCATTTATTTCTTACTAGCTCACGTACTGAATTTCAAGATAATCCGTACTTAAAATCTTCTTGTAGGAGTGTATTATTTCATCTGCACACAACATTACCAGTGCAAGCCTCACTTTAAAAAGAAATATGTGCTATGTTATGTTTGTTACCTGGGGTGAAAAGCAAAAGTATAACGTGGGGGTCACCTGTGCTACTCTGAAGTACGACCCCCGTTTCAGAGGGAACAGCTACCTATCACCTCTTCATCATCGAGTGGGAGGAGGAGGAGGAGGAGGAAAGCAAGAAGCAGAATAACCGCTATTTGGGATTTCTTAGTTCAAAGCAAAAGAATCCCTTTAAGTTTATTTATTATTATTTTGTCAAGCTGTTTCATGAGTACTTCTTACAAGCGGCACAAAATTGTGAATGCATCAGTGTCAAGTGTTAAAGCAGTATTAAGTCAAATAAGTCAGTATTAAAATAGTTCGTTATGTTAATGTAGCGTTAATACTTGCTAATGAACCCACAGCAAGTTGCTCAAGCTCCGACTTACGATTCACAAAACATTAGGGGACCCTAACGCTTCGCCTTTATGGGCTGAACGTGATAGCAACATCCTGTTGCTAGTGCGTACTTCAAACACTTGGTGCATGAAGCCCTTCCGAATTTCCTATGCACAAACTACGTGGTCTTAGGGGAATAGGTGCAGTAGCGTGTGTGCCTTTTGTAGTGGGGTACCGGCTTTCAACCACGGAGCCATTTTGATAATCACGTATTCTGACACCCGTCGGCAATGAACGCTTGTACCACGCATTATTACTGCTGAGTGATTTGTAGGGTTTAACGTCCCAAAACCACCATTTGATTATGAGAGACGCCGTAGTGGAGGGCTCCGGAAAGTTTGACCACCTGGGGTTCTTAACGTGCACCCAAATCTGAGTACACGGGCCTACACATTTCCGCCTCCATCGGAAATGCAGCCGCCGCAGCCAGGAATTGAACCCGCGACCTGCGGGTCAGCAGCCGAGTACCTTAGCCACTAGACCACCGCGGCGGGGCGCATTATTACTGCAATATTTCATGTTGCATTGCGAAGCATGTATACAGGGCGCGTGTGTTTCTGAAGCATGAAAGCTATTTTCATTGCATTTCCAAGCAGAGGAAGTTCCCATTTTTTTTCGCAAGCAGAAGCACGGCCGTGTGCGTGGTATACCATTCGCTTGCCACGCAAACGACCAGGGTTCGATCCCACTTTGACCCAAACAACCCTGGTTTGGTCCCTACTCGGCCCTAGGATTTTCTTCCTCATTAATTCATTTAATTTGTGTCGTTCTCGATTGATCGGTCACGCATAAGATGATGATTTTTCGCTCACAACCAACGGCGCCAATGCCGTAATTTCTGCGAAACGAGCTCTTTAACGCTATCGCGTTAACTTTACTGGAAGCGTACCCAAGTGCCGTATACTCCTCCCGGAGGCACCTGTCAGCTTCTTATCTACTTCCTCTTTACATTCTCTTTTCTCTGCTTCCCTCTTTTCTCTCCATCGTTCCTGTGTTTGTTATGTGATTGAATCTCAAATTACAACAAAATAACTTTCACAGGAACAAAGCCACGAACAAGACGTCCCAGACACCACTGAGGCCCTCCTTTAGCTCTCAGTATTCTTTGCCCACTCCAAAGAGTACGAACTAAACAGCCTGAAAAAAAGGTTTCTATAGGACAAGGACAAAGAATTGTTTTCTCAACTCACTCAAACAGAAACGGAAGCTAACTGATTGCACATACGTCAGGTGGATACGTCTAGCACATACGTCAGGCAGATGTAAATCCATGTTTACCTTATCCAAAAAGACTTTCCCAGTTTATTCGAGAAGTAATGTCGACTATTGTATTCGTGTCTTTGTGACATTTCTTTGAGCGACTTTTGTCAACTTCTATACTATCCTTACGAACAAAGCTCGCGCTGGTTGGTTAATTAAAAAAACTTTTTCTTTCCAAACTCCTAAACCCACCCCTTGTGATAAACGTTTGTTCGTTCTCGAGAACTAATGCGAAGCAGGAGAAATACCGGACATAAGGTAGCCCCAGTATCTTGAAAATAAAGGTGCCGGAACGTCTTATATTTGGAATAATATAATAACGTGTTAGCGTATATCCTGCTTCGCGTACAATTGTGAATGCTCATTCGCTTAGCCTCAATTTAACACAAAAGATTGGGGGCTTCATTTTGCGTGCGTTTGAATTGTGTACAAAAGCAAACAAATTTTGAAATGTGAACTTAATGGTGGCTCACTCGACAGTGCCATAGTTTGATCATGAACTCACTTTACAAGCGACTCAGCACTAGCGACAATGGGCGCCATTGTTGCGTATATACATCCTCGGCAGATATACACTATTTAATCAAACATTTCAGTTCCAGAAGCTTAGATGAGGATTTTGACGCCGGTCAAGATGTTCACATTGCGCAATTTTTCTGATACCTAGACGTTAACTTCGCGAATTAAAGTCATGGCATTTGACGCATGCACTCTCCTCATCTAAAGTACCCCATGCCCCAAGACCTCCAGTGCGCCATTTCGGGTGCTGACCTTGCGACCAACCGTAATCCAGTCGCATTATTCATGGCAGATAACGCGCGCATCTGCAAAATACGGTCGTCTTAAAATAGCATTGTCGGGGTGGAAATATATGCGTGACCCATCTCAGCAGCACAGTGCTTATCTGTTCAGTTTGCGGACATACAACACCCAAGCTGAGTAGGCAGGCATCGAGAAACACGTTGCGGAATACACATATTGCGGAATACGCAGCCTTTTCCTGGCGCACATAGATGCTTTCCTTTGGCGTGGACTGCATATCTAATCACTAACCCTGCTCAATGGGGCAGGAAGGTAGATAAATTACCCGAAAGACAAGGCAACATGGCTGGTCTCGAGAGCATTATACGAATGGTGTCATCTGTCGCCGTGTGGTCCTCGGTGCCACTGTCAGTGAGCGAAATCTTCCCTCGCAAACTGCGGTGGCTACAGTGACTATTCAGCTGTCCAAAGTAGGCTATAGCTATTGCGCTGGCATATCAGAACAATCGCTGGCGAAGCATAGTCTTACTGCGTGCAATTGACGCCTTGAGAGGCTTCATAAATTAATTTCGAAGTCAATGACTCTCGCGTAAGTTGCAGGAATCGGCGGGTCTACGTCCATATCTACTGCGTTCTTGATAACAAGCCTATTGTGCTGTCTTTAAGAAGAAGAAAAAGATTGAGATGTGCCTGTCTTATCGTCTAAATGGAGGCAAGCAAAACTTGGGGTGTGCGTGCCTCACGCACTGCTTTTCTTTCTTTCTTCCTCTCTCTTTTCTTCCTTCTTTATTTCTTTGTTCGTTCCTACTTTTTCTTCTTCCTTCGTTCTTTCTTTTTTCGCCTTTCTTTCACTCCTGCTTTCTTTTCTTCCTTCTTTTTTTAACAAGAAAGTGTCTTATGCCGGGGTCCACTAAGACTCCAGTGACGTATTTCCGTCACGGATGTGACATTGCAAAATAACGTTACCAAACAAGCAGGAAAAGACATTTAAATAATGGTTTTTCCGCCAGGCGTCGAACCACCGACTTCACGGGAAACGACGAAAAGTTTCCCTGTGTCCTAACGACTGAGTTTTTCAGGTAATTGCTAGCCTCTGCATGAGCACGCCTTATGTCTTTCACGCGTTATCTTTAAATCCATGAAGTATCGTCTATCTTCAAAACCGAGCCACCGCACCCGCAACCTCCCCTCCCGCCTCTCGCTTTTCGGACCACCAGTTTAGAAAGGCCACGAACATCACGCGTGTTATCAGTGTGACATGGTATTCTTTATAGGCAAGCGGCGCGAAACGAGTTGTATGGCCGGCACCTGCACGGTGGCCGTTTGGGATAGCATATAGATAAGGTTTGGACACTTTGGAGAGCATATGGAGGAGATTGTCGCAACTTTTTCTATATTAAGGGATGTTAGGTGAAGCGGGGTGGTGCTGCCATCTGTGACTACTCAAGAAACGTAATGCGGTGTGACGCAGTTGAAGCATTGCGTCCGAGATGGCACTCAGGCGGGCAGCCGTTGTTCAGGGGAGGACACTAACCGGTGTACCCTCCCAATACAAAAGGGAATCTCACAGTAATCATCATCATCATGATAATCATCTTGGAGGCCATGGTTAATAGCAGTGAAAGACCCTGACTGAGCGAGCATATTTTGTTCTTGGCCTTTCGCTTCGTGTTAGCGCGTAATAGCTCGTTGTTGAAGTCGTGCATATTCCACAAGCACCAACGATGCCTCACTACCGACTACTTCGAGTGTGATGGTCCATCTTTATTCAATAAAACTGCTACAGTAATCACTGCAGCAAGGCACCGTTGTCGACGGGCGAATGTCTTGCCTTGGTCGAGCGACTGGGCAGTAACGCCGAAGCGCGCTCGCGGCTCACGCGATGCACCTCTGCGTCTCCGTTCGGGAATGCGTGAGCACTGCCAAAGATCTGAGAAGCGCACACCCTGCTGTTTCTCTCCACAACGTGTGATCTGTTACGATCAACGTGGCTGTGTCCGCATCAAACGATGCTACAGCTGCGAAACGCCTGTGGAAATTGCACTAGCTCTCACACATCACTACGCAATAAGCACTATCTCTACGCTCTTATAAAAAAGTTAGTAAAAACTAGTAACCACGATCAAAATGTGAGTAACAGTGGCTGTTTCTAAACTTCCTGGGCCGTTACTGACCTTTCACAACCATTTTACTAGCCACGTTAGCAAACACTTGAAGGTTGCAACGGTTACTACGTTTTGCGCACTGTTAGTAACTTTCGTCATGCTCGTATTTAATAAACTTGTTAAACAAACTTTAGAGGTTATTACTAAGAGCGTCTAACAACCTATTCAGGAGCATGAGGATGCATTCAAGTTCATTGAGACAATACATATAAGCTTGCTACCCAGTCTTATGTCTTGTATATTAGGCTGTGGTTGAGGCGGTATTATACAAAATAGACACAACTAATTCTTTTTCTTAATATACTTGCTAAAAGTCCTACACTACGTGACCCTCGCTCACCTAGAAAAACTGTACATTGTACAAATGGAGGTGCCTAACTTAGAATTGTACATTCTACAGCATAGCCGCCCACCGCTACCAGCTGCAGTCCCCAAAGTTACGGCTATAAATACCCCTGAACCGCTTAGGAACCGTACTTCTCGCGTGGACCAGAGTATGTGTGCTCTTCTCCTTTATGACAGTATGGGCGTAATTACTCAGTGATACATTGAAAGGTTAATGCTCGCGAATATAGGAGTGTTATAAAACGGGAGATTTGTGAGGCGAAATGTTCGCGTATAGTAAATTTTCTTCTTGTTAGCAACCTACGTTAGAAACATTAGTGTGCTATTTACACTGGTTATTTACAGTGGAGGTAATAACGGGCACTAACCTCCCCGTAACTAACCTCATTCAGTAACCAGTTATTAACATATGTGACAAGCAGCTAGTAAACTGAAGTTACAACCTTTATTTAAGAGTGTATGAAGACACCGTTTCCCTTTCGTGTTATACCGTCCCCTATGACAACATTTTTTTTCTTCTTCCTTCTTTATTTCTCAATTATTTACTCAATTATTCATTCATTTATTTACTTACTTGCGGCTTTCTTTCTAATTTCGCCATGCTTCCTTCTAGCTACTTCACCCTCCATGCCAAGAACCTGACCACCATCCACAAGCTCACTCTTTCTCACCCAGTTTTTCCTGGTAAAATTTATCCTCCATTTTAAGGCTTGTAAAATGAGCAAGAAAAAAGCGTTGACTCTCATTGTATTTTCTATACAGGCCGAAATTTGCTCCTCATATAAGCAAGGGCCCTTGGCTTTAGCATTAACTCGAGACAAGCCATTTCTGTCTGAACTGCCCATTAATAACATTGACGCAAACTTCAGTTAAATGATGCATCTTGAAGGCTGTAATTAAGAATCAATTATGACTATGCGTTTAACGAGGCAATATGGACCTCAACCTCTCCACAGCAAAACAGAACAGAACAGAAAAGGCATATAGATTTGAGACCATGGTACGCCCACGAAGAATTTCGCATAAAAAAACAAGTGTGCTTCTCAGTCGATGAGCTGCTAATTAAGAAGCGTGCACAGCATTTTTACTGGCCACATGCTGCGAAATTTCTAATGAGCAGTCCTGAGTCGTTATCGCAGAAAAGAGGCTTCCCTAATTGCTTATTCAGTCATTGCACAATAATTATTCCGGTACACCCAAGTCAAATACGGTTATTTATGGAAAGGATAAAAGTAATGCTTGTATAAGACGACGTTATGGAAGTTCTCGTGTTTGTATGAACATTCAGCCGAGTTATTGGCCTTTTATCAGCTGTGCGCTGCCCTTTTGAAAAACTACGTCCAGAATGGTAGCACTGTTCTTGTGGCTGGTGTTTTAGCTGATCGAAGCGTTTTGAGAAGCAATACGACGAAAATAGATTCGATGTAAATGAGTCCTGAGCTTCAGGCTGCAGCAGCTGGAATACACGCACGGACATTACTTTGGAGAGCAAGACCGTTTCTTCAATTGATAAATGAAGAACCAGGGGGCGCGAATGTCGTTTTTTTTTCTAATAGGTGATTGAATACTGCCTTATCATTGCAGTATTCTAACGCCGCACTGATCCATTTACTCACATAATGTAACAGTCGCTGTTGCATTCGTAGTTCAAATACAAAAAGGGGCACTTTTGGGAAGTTTCAGGCATTTAACAGGCACTACTGTATCTTTGATTTGAAATAGAGACCATTGTAAGTTTATTTGCAACTATTGCCTCTTTACTCTAAATAAATGGCTATTTGACAATATGTTTTAAATTCATCATAACTACGTTTACAATATTTCATGGAGTTTTTTTATTGCGTCTTGTGCGTGACCAGAAATGATCTTGAAAAAAAAAAACACAGCGAATTTCACTTCACCCACAGTAGACCTGGAGTATTAGAGAGCGACGTGACTCAGACATTCACACATTCACGATTAGAACGCGAACATTCGCCGTAGGGCGTATATTAGACAAGGCACCCACCAACGGACATTTCTTGTGTCCATTATAGGCGCGGTTGTGGCTGTCTGTCTCTGAAGCATTTATATGCTAATATAATAGATATATTAATTTTTTTATCATCCCAAAACTACGATATTGATTGTAAAGATGCGATAAGGGAGGATTTCGGAAGTTGACCATCCGGTTTTCTTTGCTCTGCACTGACATCGCACTGTGCATGGGCATTTAGCATTTCACCTTTATCCATCACGATAAAGTTCAGGACCTCGCATTTGACATCGTCCACACTGCGACAGACGCGCCACCATTCGTGCCGCTCTGGAGTTCCTAGTTGAAGAACCGCAACAGACATGGTCAATATTCTCCGACTCCAAGCAGCTCTCAGAGGGCATTGCCTCGCCATATCGTCATTGAGCAAACGAACAGCTAATTTCTGAAATACTACTGCTTCATCACCGGGCTATAGAGAAACACATGACATAGCGTATACATGGATACCAGGCCACTGCAGCATTGATGGAAACGACCGTCGATGAGCAAGCCCGAACTGCTCATGATGATGCCCCTTGTGTAGCTGTCCATTATCAAGAACAGACGCCGCTGCCAGGCTTCGATCACTTGCACGAGAACTGACACTCGCTCAGTGGAATTTACCGGCATTCACAACATCCGCCTTCATAATTTGGACCCACACCTACAGCTCCGTCTTCCATCAGGAATAATCAGAGCAGAGGAGACACTTTTGTGCCGTCTGTGGTTGGGGTGGCCTTTACGAATGCCTATTCGTTCGAATCGGATGGCCAGCCAGCCCGACATGTGACAACTGTGGCTGCACAGAGACTTTCTCCCATCTTCTCAGCGAGTGTCCTCGTCAGCGTGCCAAGAAAAGAACTGTCGAAAGCTTTAATAGAATAGACAACGCCAATTGTCGGAAGAAGGGTATTAGGACACTGGCCGAGACCGTCCTCTGCACGCAAGGCATTGTGAGAGCGTTGTTTGCGCTTTCTGCGGGCAAGTGGTCTTAGAGACAGACTGTAAACACCAGCGTCATGAATCGTCTGATGACCTTCTCTCTCCTTTTTTTTACAACGTCTCTTTTCTCTCATCCTTTATCCCCCTTACCCCCTTCCCCAGTCAGGGTAGCCAGCCGGTGTGAGAACTGCTAACATCCCTGTCCTTCCTCATTTATCATCCTCCTCCTCCCTCCTTCACCTTCATCGAAATTCAAGCGCCGTGACTGGGATCTAACCCCTGACCTGCGGCTCAGCAAGCAAGCACCATAGTCACGGCACCAGTACGCCAGTCGCAATTTATTATTATTTATTTATTTATTTATTATTTATTTATTTATTTATTTATTTATTTATTTATTTATTTAACATACTGCAGCCTTGATAGTCCATTGCTGGAGTGGATACCGAATACACAAGAAAATGCAATACAACGCAGGAAGTACCGAGCAAGAATATCGATGGGTATTGATGTACAAAATGAAATCATCACGTGATTTAGATTTAACATGGCCGGGCAAACGCATTCCATAATTCAATGGTACGGACAAAAAACTGTATTTATACGAGTTGTTCGGTGAATAAAAGGAGACATGCCAAATCATGGTGATGTCTGGTGGAAGTTGGTTTGGCAAGTGTGATGTAGTCGCCGAGATAGAAAATCGTGCACTGTGAATGGGAGTATAAAATAATTTAATGATTCAACGTACGACAAAATATAGAGCAGTAAGCTAAAAGCAATGAATCTAGATTGCTTTTTTTTCGAAAAATACGTCCCCGATGCCCGCGTAACCTACGGCGAACTAAAAAACGATATTATTTTCCAGTTACACAATTAGAAAAAGTGGAGAGCATTTCTGTATCGATTGCGAAAGTGTACGAGAGAGAGATAAATAGATAGAAAGGAAAACGCAGAAGGTTAACCTCGTAGAAGAAATCGGCTTGCTACACTGCGCAGGGGTGGGGAAACAGGGGTTGTAAAGAGGATTGAGGGGGCTGGTAAAGTGTATGGTGTTTATTATTGACCTACAAGATGCATAACTTCTCCATAATAATGTATTAACTATACTGTGCCGAAAAGAGGATTACGCATATGCACCGTTTCTCAATGACAAGAACAACGCGAGGGGGTTAACCAGGCACGTGCCCGGTTTGCTACCCTACGCTGGGGCAATGGGAAGAGAGTTGAAAGATGAAAGAAAGAAGCAAAAAGACGAGAAAAATGTCAGTGAATGGGCTGACACGTATGCACCCGGTCGCCCATCCCAGGTTTGCATACGCGTATACGCGTATGCAAACCTGGGATGGGCGACGGAACGAGGAAGCTTTTTCCGTAATACGAACGGTCGAAACTTGTCATGTTTACCGAATTTCAACTCAGCACGAGACGCATCCATTGAGTCTCACACTTATAGAAAGAGATAAATGTAAGTTACACAATATTGTTCAGGAACGTAAAACATCACTACCGAGGTATGAAATAGGCATGTAGAGTAGCTGTTAAAGAGACACTAAAGTCAAACAATTTACGTCAGAGTGAAAGCTCAATGTGAGACAGCGTCCAAAACGACAATATTGAATGCGAAGCATTTCTTAGCGAACTTTGGCGAGTTTACCGTATCTATCTATCTATATAAGCCCCTACAACTTTTAGCTCTCCTAGCCGTTTAGATAATGGTATATATATGCCAAAATAGGTATGCTACAACATGACTGTACGACGAGCATAAGTGACTAGTCATAACATGAAAATCATGACATGTATGTCATGATTTACATGACATTGTCTTGCTGCTCCTGCGGTGATTTCGTTCACATGGCATATCGCAAAACTAGTATAGTATCACAGGACTGCATGGTGAACATAAGGGACAGGCCTGTCCCTTATGTTCGTGTCATGTAAGAACATGACTACATGCACGCTCATGATGCGCTTGTGTTCATTTTGCTAGCTCACTTACATCAAATTTAATATTACGTGGCGTGAATCGATGATGAAGGTATATTACTTGTGCAAACACAATAATCAAGACAGACGTGTCATAAGAATATGGATAAGTGCCATGCTCATGATGCACTCGCAGTTGTTTCACTAGCTTCACATATACCAAATTTGGTATTACGTGACGTGGATGGATGATGAAGGTATAGCTGGTGCAAAGCGATAATCATGACATGAGTGTCATGTGAGAACATGGCTACATGCCACGCTCATGATGCGTTCGCGGTTGTTTCGCTGGCTTCACATGAATCAAGTCCTTTGTGAGCTCGAAGTATTAAAAATCTTTGTGAAAAGTATTTGTGCTTGCAATAGCGACTATTCTGCTCAAACATTGAATAGGATATTATATTAAAATCAATATTCAAATATTCCAGTATTCGATTAACCCCGCATTTTAATTGGGCTAAATTTGAGCCACATTTTCAATAAGATGTTTTCACGAAATCCTCTATGCGTAACTACGTCAAAGCCAGCACATTCGTCGAACTCAAAGAACATGACATGGCCAAACATTTTCGCAGCAATTCAGCACGTCATCCCTCATAATCATGACGTGCTTTTGGGACGTAAAATCTCCAAATTATTAGCGAATTCGCTTAGCAACGACCCATCCCACTGTTCTCGTGCTCTCCAAAGACAAATGTCGGAAAATTATTTACGCACAAGACTCGGAGAACTCAGTCACGAATCAATAAATCACAGTCTACGTCAAGCGAAACGTAACAAAAACTTACGTGGCAGCTCTCGGCAGAAAACATGACCACCATTTCATCTATAACTAAGAAAAATAGATCATAATACATCACGCTAGAACAAATTCTTGCTTGTGAGTGCTGTACGGAGAGAACGCAATATAAAAGAAAAACAAGTCGGGCCCTCCCTTGAGGGCGGCTACGACATATGAAAGCGGTTAGAGGTCGGGAACACTCGGTTTCAGCTGAGCAGGAAATGACAATTCTGTCAGCGTCTGCCTGCCGCTAACGAAAATCGAATGTCCCTGGAAACGATTGGGCAAAGACTATGAATTTCTAGAAAGCTCTGCCTGGACTTCTTTCTCTTCCTATATTTTTTTGCCGTTCACTTCATTCCTATTTAAAACATCTCGTACTGCACCCAACTTTTCTTTTGTCGTTCGTTGGTCCCCTCGGCGTGGCTGGCTTTCGCATTTTAACTCATCGTGGTTCTATACAGATAACAGCACTACAGCCCGAGGCGAGAAAGCCCATTTTTGGGTCATCTAGAAACAATGGGGTTGCTATCTCGTGTTACGATTGAAGTTTTCGTTTTTATTCGATCGAGAGGGTGAGGTCTTGTCGCTAGTGGCTCGCTGAGGGGGACAAGTGCTGAAAATTTGATGCCTGTTGATAAGAACAAAATGAAAAAAAAAAGGAATGACACGAGGGAACCTATTGTGGGTGTTAGATGTGATTTTTTTTCGATCAGAGGTTAAAGTCGCAATATTTGAATATCGATCATCCCTTTCTCTGACAAAAAGTCAATCTTTAGCGTAATTTGTTCCATCCAATCCTCATTGCGACAACAAACGTTTTTTTTTTGTACAAGTCGGAAGGTTTGAAACATGTTTCATATCACAACACACCGTACCCGCCTTTGTCCTAATTGTTTTCCATACTCCTAAGAGAATATTTTCTTATTACGCTATCTAGAAACGAAGAGGAGATAAAACGAAAAAAAAACGAAAGGGAGCAAACAGCCAAAAGGTCAGCTGAGGGAATTCAGAAACAGCTGCTGACCCGCAGTCGCGGGATCTAATTCCGGCTGCGGTGGCTGCATTTTCGATGGAGGCGAAAATGCTGTAGGCCCTTGTGCTCTAACTTGGCAGCGCGTTAAAGAATCCCGGGTGGTAGAAATTTCGAAGAGTCCTCCACTACGGCGTCTCTCATAATCATATGGTGATTTCGTGACTTCAAACCCCACATAAGAATCGCGGAAATCAAGAAATGCTTCTGACGCATGAAGAAAATATATAATATGCAGCTCAACGTCAATATGACAGCCATTGTTTTTCGAAGCTTGAGATTGCAGAGCAGTGTAACGTTAAAATTATTTGTGTTAATGTGCTGAGTGGACGCAAGGTAGTGCTGTTATTTGACGAGTCGCTCTGCGGTAACTTTCGGCGCAGGATTTTGTTGTCCAGGCGCAAAACAGCTAATCATATTTTCCTGGCTTCAGCACTACGTTTCAATTCAATCCATGCTGTCCTAAGACCGTTTTGTATTGATTTTTGAGATATAGCAGGGCTTCTGGCCGTTC
>WOVY01006240.1:0-23845 GCA_013436015.1 Rhipicephalus annulatus | reverse complement strand
AACAAAAAAAGGTGAAGAGTGGACACTCCCATAGACCCAGCGGCCCAATCGACTCTGCACACCTAGTGGTTGATGAGAGCAAGTGGCGTGCGCTTCCGGTTTCGGTTCACTGGCGCAAATTTTGAATTACTTGCATAACCGACGTTTGGCTATGACGAAAGTTCAGGATTTCAGACCACTATTCATCGCCCAAATGGATAGTTTTTGTAGGTCGTTTTGATTTAGCGATTCCCTGCTTTGTTTTGTTCAGTGGTTCGTGCGAATCGGTCGTGACGTAATTTTATTTCGATTAAGTTATAATAAAAGAGATGCAGGTAATGATAATTCACTACGGTTTTATTCATCGCGCTTGTGTTTTTCTTTTGGAACAAGTGATCAATGTATATATCAGTCAAAGAAACAGAGCATCCGCAATGTTTTATTCAAAGGCAAGGTAGAGTATGAGATATAAAAAGCACAATATGACAAAGGTAGACAACAAATGCATCTCGCCTTACAAATAAATTGTAACAAATATTGTAACAAATACATAGAGAACACAGACAACGCAACACATCGAGTTGGCAGAAGCCGAGAAGCTGGTGAAGTAAGTATGACACACCGGGCCAGTGGGTAAGTAAGGATCTATGGCAAAAACACAGCGCACAATGCTGATGAAGAAGGAAGAAGTGACGTATACACAGCAATGAAGTCGCGAATTCACGCCCTGGGGTTAACCGAAATAATGCATAGAAAAAAAGAGCGCACAGAAACCACACGACACAATATAGCAGAAAGGCAAAGCCTGCAGTGTGCTGGCTGTGCTTAAGAACAGCTAGCCCAAAATGAAAAAAAAAAGCAGACTTGATGCCTGCTTGTCCTCAGAAAGGTAGGGCTTTGCAGCTTGCTCACTACGTGAAAGACAAACTTTATGCTACAAACACTGGCAGGTCTTGTGGCTCTTCTTATGCGTCGCCTTCATCAAAAACTTAAGATCCCAAGCGATTTGCGTCTGGTGTTGCTGTGACGCTTGCGAGCTAAATTAGATTGTAGTCATCACTTATCCAGAATTGTGGACCTTAATTGGTGTTACGAGAGCGGTATTACGGGGCTAATAAATAGCAGAAGAAAACCACTATGGCTCATTATTTTCACAAAGGCTCTACATCGTACGTTATCACTCACAAACTATATAAAATATAAAATGGCAGCGTCCGCAGCCCCATCAAACGCTACAAGTTTGGGTATTCTTTTGAAAATTTTTATGGGCGAGATGAGGAGGTGATGAGAAGCTAAAATACAAAAAAGCGTGATAACGTGAACTGTGCCCACTTCATACTGTGCTCCTTACCCGCTCGAAGACATTTCAACAAGCGGTTTTGTTGTCGATATTATTACTTGAGCTGGAGAGATAAAGCATACACAGTGACCAAGCGACCCATAGTAAAGTGTACAGTTCGCGCGCATTTGCTACAAAAATACAGACAGGATACCCAACATTCTTTTTAAGGTTATGCAAATCACTTCGAGCGAATACACAGTGTCCCTACTACTCATAGCGGGTAACCAAAACAATGTATGCAACGAAGGAGTGGTAAGTCCAGTTGAACTGAATATAAGCATATAAGACCATAATGAAGTCTGCTGTAACGAAGTAATAACATAACAAAGCTATTGCAGGATTCGGCTCAACTCGAATACTTAGTGTAAACCCGCCGCTAATTGCTAACCTTTGAACTTGTCAAGCTGTATGCCCGAGATTGAAGACTGGAACCTAACCCTGTCTAAGTTTCGGTTCACAAAACGCACATGCCAACATAAACGAACCCGGCAAAACATTTTCAGAAACTTAGCGCGACACCCAGCAGAGCAGAAATGAAAATCGCCAACACTTGACAGATGGTGATACAAAACATCGCACACTTTCAGGTGATGTGCAGTGGCCTCAATTATGGCAAGAAAGTGAGATTCAAGTTGTTGTACGTATGCAAAAGCTGCTTCTGATGGCACAGTGAGATTCCCAAAAAGTTTGCTGGGGACGTGGTATGCTTTGAGCATTGTGAAATACTGGTGGGTACCCTTAAGCGTCTCACTGTCGTCTTTCAGTAACTGTGGGCAACTACAACCGTCACATGCATTCCGAAGGAAGTGTTTGATGAGAAAACCAGCTACATAATATGCAGCGGAGTCATCGATAATATGGGAGTGAATGTTTGTCGCAAGTTCAGAGAGATCGTCTAGAGCGGGAAAGTCGCCAGGCTGTGGCTGTGCACACTCCTCATTATCCACAAGAGACGCACTGGTGAGGGAGAATGGCGAGAGCTGCTCTTGGAGGAGGTCACATTCATCATCCTCGACATTTCCGTATTCTGACAGCTTGAAGAGTTTTCTTATGCAGATGTGCTTCAGGCCACAAATAAATTGTGCTACATTGGGTTTGGTGTTGCAACCCTGTTTTTGCCTAATGTGGCCAAATATGTTCTCCAGAGGATCCTGTTGAAGCCTGCGTGTTAACAGGTATTCAAAATTGTAATTTTTGGAGAGGTCGTCCCATAGTTGACAAATTGCCTGAATTGTAATTTGCCAACCTACGATGGTTTGTGGTTGACGTCTGCCAACAAACTGCCATGATGCAATCCAGGGAAGCTGGCCTCGGAGGAAGTCAATCAGCTCTGAAACATTTTTCATGATTGCATGCCGCAGCTTTTGCGAAGTTCTTTTTTTTACTCGAGCTGTTCAAGGCATCGAAAATCCTGTCCATACAATCACAAAATTGAGCTGTAGTGATGGCCGAGGCAGGCAGCACCTTCGCATACACCATTGCCGTGATAGCAATCGAAACTGATGCACTGAGGACCTGAGTTGCTCTGCTGACCTTCATATTAGAAAAAGGTTTCTGATGAACGTGGCGTTCAGTCAACTTTGGAGCCAATCGCAACTGCAACTCATGTGAGGATTGGTAAAGGCTTACAATGTGCGACCAGTTAACGATGTCATCCCCAATGTATAACTTGTGTGCTTGGACATTATTGCGCGTTGTTTTAATTAAACGCGGAACATCAAAAATGTAATATACCCCGCTCACCATTAACTTCAAAAAAAGGCTTTGCTACAGTCACTCTTAGTTGGTTAGCGAGACTTACATTTGAACTGCCCTGGTCACAAATGACTGCTTTCACTGCAATATTAATGCTCCTAAGCTCCAAAATGAGTGACACCAGAAAGTTATGCATAAAAGATGATGGTGTTGATGTGTGCCCCATAGTAAAAGCAACCGGTTGAACCCACTTTCTCGAAACACCAACAAGCAGAAAAACTAGTGCTCGATCAGCGATGGTTGAAGTGCGATGAGTGCCATCATCTGTAAAACCCTGGACAACGTCTCTTGAAGCATCATAGTACAAATTCTTTTTGAGTGCTATTTCGTCGAAAACTAAAGCGCACACTCGGTCCCGTTCATTCCAAGCATGAGTATTTGTTGCAATGGAAGTAAGGATTCCTGGAATTATGCCTGCAGTCATCTTTACATTAGCTAGCCACCTCCTTAATGAACGCCGGGAGGGCAAAGAAAAATATGGAGCCGGAAATCGGTATGCTCGCGGACCTCGGAAGTTTAAGTGAAGAGCGAATTTCTTGAACCACACGGGAAACCGCTTGCCCTTGCGTTTGGGCCTCAAGCGAACATGTGCAGAAAGAAGTTTAAAAACCTCCTCGGTGACGTGCGGTCGGATAACTTCAAGGGCCTTCGAAGTCGATGACGGTGCTTGGTGAGGCTGTCTCTGCAGTCTTTTGATAGTTTTCCGCTGTGCTGCTACTTTGGCTTGCAGATGTTTAATGGTTTGCTTGTACTTCATTGATGGAGACATTGTCGCTGGCACACAGGAACGCACTGCAATAAACAAAAAAATTGATGTAAAAGCGAAGAACAACTAATCCCATACGAGCACTTTCCTCGCTCTTTCAGACCCAAGGTGCACAACTTTCTGTGATACAAAGTTTTCGATTCCACTACCTAAAAACAAACCATTCACAATGTTGACAATGCACAAAAAAATGAAAATCACTGAGAGCCCACCCCTACATTTTGTAAGTGCACACGTATTGTCCTTTTGAGGATAGTTTCCTCAGAATGTCCTAAACATAAAATAGCACATTAAAAACTGCTGCAATAAAAGCATAGTCACCATTATCTCTAAGGCACTCAGGCGTGGAGCTGTTGGCGGAGACGTCTTCTGGAGGGTCTTGTGAAGCTTGTTCAGTGCCTCGGACAGTGCTGTCGGAACAATCTTGCGAGCGGCCTGCGGAAGTCTCTATATCAATCCACTCTGGTATTGAAGTGAACATACAACTTACCGGCCACACAGGTTCCTTTTGTGACAGCTGAACGACTGGTTAAGGTTTTCTCCGGCAAGACGAAATCAGCAGAAATTCTTTCACCAGCTACAAGGGAGCTGCCACCTGCAGAGGTTTGGTCAACAGTCAATTTGGGTAAAAAAAAAAGAAATCGCGACACTGAACGCACCCTGTTCATCGGGGCACCTCAATGTGTGGGAGCCGCTTTTTGAAGCCTCTACCGCAGGTCCTGAAGAAATGAAATTACGACAATGTGTCAGTAAGAGGCTTAAAATAACACAAACTGAAGCTCATCCGCACCTTGCAGTGCAGCTTCTGCAGCCATGTCACAGTCACTACATGAAGCGACGCTCAGAGAACCTGCATATATGTGCAGTTGGTACAAGTTACAAAGCTTGTAGCATGGGGAAACTTAAACAGCTCTTTCAAACGCATAAATTGGTCGAACGTGGAAGAAAAGAGACGGCACCAACTAGGAAACAAGTAATTTGTGATTTTTGGAATTATCAACAGTGGCAGCTTTCACTGATGAAAGGTATACGTACATGTGCACTCAGGCTTGAAGATAACGTGAAATAGCCCTTTAAAGTCTTTCAAAACAAGTTGCGCAGGTCCAGAGCATCAAAACATGACAGAAATGTAAAGCTGCTGTTAGGAAGGTAATAGCCCACAATTCACAGAGTTTAAGACTTTCCAAGTGTTACTTCTGTAGTGAGGTTTCTCCATCGGCTACAAAGATCTTCACAGTTAACTGTCGCCACTGATTCAATACAAGTGGCGGCTATTGCACATATTTGAGTTTCAGTCAATCACTTACATGGTGCAGCTGGTTGCACACTGGGAACAGCCATTCTTGTAAGCCTTGTGTGCCCAGGGTCCATGAAACTTTGAGCAGTAAAATGGTCGCTACAAACCCTGTACGTTGCGTACAATAGGCTGGCCGGCTTACTCAGGAGATCATCGCGTCCAGCATACTGCATCCATGCTTTCATCCTGCATTGGCAATGAACTATCAGCTGAAAGGGGAAGTGCTTGAATAGTGATTTTTTATTGTTACCCTCACTTAGCAAGTACGAACAGTAAGCCTACAGACATGCAAACCATACAAAAGCTTTAACACACCTGCCGTCCCGTGGTACGCGGAAGAAACTCGTCCCAGGCTTCTTGTGGGTTCTGCCATTGTTGAAGCACCACGATACACAGCAGTAGCTGCCGTAGCTTGGACCGCCGGACGGCATGGCTTCAGCGCGGTCTGAAAATGTTAGTAAGTGGATGCTTCGCTGTCAAATTACGAAAAAGATATGTGCACGTCATAAGTGTACCAGCAAACCCCTTTGAATGATTAGCTAACCGATGCACAATACAAAACCAGTGATACATCTCTGACCCATAAAACTCTTGACTTACAAAGATATACGTCAAGACCACGAACAAAGATCAGAAGTTTCCAGGCCGCTATTCCTTGTAATGCAATGGTATCGCGGCCTGGAAACTTTAGAACACCTTCGTGCGTACGCAGTATCAGCAGTACATTGGGAAGAAAAATCGTAGTTGAAATTTGTGCGGTAAAATATTGGAAACGTAAAAAAAATTTGTGGGCAGCTTGCACTAGGGACACAAGGCTAGCGAAGAAACGAAGATGATGGCCACTTGGCTAGTCCAGATTTGCCTCCGGCACACCAAGAATTATTCGTGTTCCGAGGCTTCGGGAAACGCGTCGTGAAGCATGCGAGGCCCAGCGAACTATTCTCAATATTTTGCACCGAGCCACCGAGCCTATGACCTAGCTGCCCAGCTATGCTCAGCGCACAGACGCTCGCGTCCGTGGCAGACGCAGCACGCGTCGCTTCGGCTTGACGCCGTGCCGCCTTTGCTATACTGAATACGTTGCACAATGTTTCCGTCTAACCGCCGCATAGAGCCACAAACTTTCTTTTTAGCGAACCTCCCAGTCCTTACAAGCGTCAGAAAAAGGTTACAACTGCGTGAATGAGACGCCACGTAAGAAACAAACTCGCACACACGAAGCGCAACGTGTGTGTGTGCATCTTTCTATGTTTGTTGCATGGTGTCTTTTTCGCGCAGGCGTAACCGTTTTCTGAAAAAAAAATGACCCAACAAGACCAACAACATGTCATTCAACAAGCTTCGCTTGAAAACGTGCCTCACCTGTTATCTCACGCACGAAAACGCCGACGCAGCCGACGTTGACGAAAGCGACGAATGCTTCTCGCCGTCAGTCATGCATGAGCTTGTCACTGGGTAGATGGTGTTTATGACAGTACAGCTGAAGAAAAATAATCGCGTAAGGTGTGTTGAATAAATCGTTTTATGTATAAAAAATACCAAATTTGGGCGTGTAATTATTAATTTGTGAAAACAATTTTGTTGCATTGATTATAACTGTGTTTTTTTTTGCGCTTGCGCCCTCTGAAGTTTGGTGGGAGCACTAGTTCGTTACGTAGTCGTGACGCACTTCCTGAGGCCAGGTTTTGCCGAGTGTCCGCTCTTGTCTTCTTCTTTCTCTATGGTTTGAGCTTGCCCAGCGTCTCTCCATCACGAAGAGAGGCAGACGCAGTGCTGTCTTGGTAGAGCTGGGTAACGTCATGTGCACGAAATGCAGCATGTAGCATCTCGTGCCGGTTGCCGCCGGACAGCACCGATGGACGCTGGCCGCACCGGTCGCGCCTGGCGTGCGATTGGCTAGCTCAGCGTCGCTTCGCCCAGCGTGGGTGCTCTTCAACGTTAGGTCGGAGTATAATGGGCCCTTCATGACTACATGCAACGCTCAAGATGCGCTTGCTCCCGTTTCGGTAGCGTCACATATACTAAATTTGGTGTTACGAGACGTCAATGGATGACGAAGGTAAATGACTGGTGCGATCGCAATAATCATGACAAGCGTGCCATGTAAGAACATGACAACATACCACGCTCATGATGCGTTCGCGGCTGTTTCACTACCTTTCAGATTCCTCGCGATTAAAAAAATGCATTCGCATTTCCTCACGATTCCCTTACGAAATGTGGGGACATTTGTTTAAGCATGCCTTGTTTGTGCCAACTTTAGTTACATCCACTCGAAGAATCATTGGATCTTCATTTAACAGACCACAGACCAGTAATATGTAAAGAAAGGGGGAATTCAGAACGCGAGACCATATGCGACTTTTATAAAAAAAGCATCAATATTGTCCCCTATAAAACACACACCTTCATCCGAATTCCAGGTGGGAAAAACGAAGTCCTTGCTTCCTCCCCCCCTCCCCATGGTTATGGGCTTGGTACCATAGTGCCACTTCGGGGTTTGAGACTGATTTGGAAAAAGACGTTATGCAGGCGTACTGTTGGTGAAACATCAAATGTGGTTTTGCAGTGCTCGCAATCTGATTTTATAAAGGTTATGTATGTACTGCTAAAATACTGGCTTCTCTTCTGATTAAGGTCATTTGTAGTTAGGCGCCATCTACTGAAGTCGGTCTACGTGGCACTATTCAATACTGAAGCACAAGCACTATGTGTCACCTTACTTCATCTGGTGTTGGTAATACTCATGTTCGTGTGTATCGTTACGAAACTGTAAATAAGTGGTTTTATACAAGATAATTCACTGTTCAACGTATACCTGTCAGTAAAACATCTGCGCAAATATCAAGCGTTATTTTGTAACATCTCATTCAGTATGAAATTAACCACAGTAACCTTTTTATACGTGTTCGTATAACAATAATTCTTACGGTACGTGTGATTCGTGGAATTTTAAGGCAGGTCTAACAGCCCCACTGTTCAAATTTCGTAAACATTAGATGTCTACTCAATGACTAGGCAAGTTATATTCAAGCGTTGCTCGAACCAGAAGGAATACGCAGATGAACACTGCCTATGATATGTAAATTCTCACACCGTATTATACCGTTCGTTCTGATTTATGTGGAACACCGATTTCTGTAGTTTAACTGGAGACGTGACTTTACCTTAAGCCCCAAGGTATCTTTAAATACCAGGTGACGTCCCTTGAGAGCCCACGATAGGCTAGCAAGCACCTGATTTGCACAAACAAAGCACGTTGAACCAGCCGTAGCGCTTAGAACAAAGCGGAGAAATGCAGCGTAGGCCACCGCCCAAAGACTGCTTTGCATGTAATTGATTCTCACAAAGCTTGGAATCTGCTGAAATGTTTGTTCATAAATACGTGGGACGACTGATTAATAAATGGTTGCTTACAGCGAGGAAAATTTCTTAGCTTTAAGATTTTGCAAAAAGAGGCCCCATGAACACCTCCTGCGAAATATGTTCGTGCCCCGCCGCGGTGGTCTAGTGGCTAAGGTACTCGGCTGCTGACCCGCAGGTCGCGGGTTCGATTCCCGACTGCGGCGGCTGCATTTCCGATGGAGGCGGAAATGTTGTAGGCTCGTGTACTCAGATTTGGGTGCACGTTAAAGAACCCCAGGTGGTCAAAATTTCCGGAGCCCTCCACTACGGCGTCTCTCATAATCAAATGGTGGTTTTGGGACGTTAAACCCCACATATCAATCAAATATGTTCGTGATTTGTTAAAAGTTCTATGTGTTTCTTCATGCTGTCTTCTCCTGTTACCGTAAAGCATTGTGCAGAGCACATTTTACAGAGAACACACAGGCTATTTGAATTGTAATATATTCACTAATACACGGTTGGTGTGGCACGTTGTGGGGATGCTGACATCCCCCCCTGTAAAGTTGTCTGCGCCGCGTGGCGCACGTGTCTCGCCCCAGGGCGTTATTTCGGTGGTGACCACCGCCAGGCGATAGATGGCGTTGTGTTCGCTTTGAGTACCACTGTTGGTAGAGTGGTAGCGCCGGTGGTGGCCCCTGGCGGAAGGCGGGCCTTGGTGGTGGGCGAGCGTTGAGCGAGCCTCTTCTGCGCGTGGCGGCTGCCGCGAACGGTTGTCTGTCGCGTGGGCCCCCCCCCCCCCCCGGTGCTTGGCACCGCGGGCTTCGCGCCGGGGTCCCACGTGGAAAGTCAGGCGTTGGCGACGCCGCCTTGGGTATGTGTTAGTGTGTTGGGTGTGTTAATGTGTGTTTATCATGTTATTGTGTGTTTAGTGTGTCACTGCATTATGTTTGTATGGTAGCATGTTAGTTGAAATTTATGTATCATTCGGCGGACGATATCGTCGTCTAAATTAGTTAATAAATGTATGTATGTTGTGGGCTTTGTACCGACCGTGTCCACTGTGTCCGTTCACTCCAGGAGCGTGGCGTGGCGTTGCGCGCGTTCGCCTCGCCGAGACCCCCACACTGGCGCCCAACATGGGGCTCTTGGAGTATCGGACGACAGTTTTTGCGGTTCGGTACAGGGATTTTGTTAGAGCCGGAGTAGAGTAGGCCTAGGGGGGACTTCTTTGCTAGCGTCGGTGGTGTGCTTTGTTGAGAAGCGAGGAGATTGGTTTTGTAACGTGTTTCAGTTGGTCGGCAGGTTGACTTTCTATTTATTTTTTTTTGCTCGCAAGTGTTATTTTTTGTTGTTGTTAGTTTTCAAAAACGTTGTTGAATTAGGACGAGAGCCATGCGGTCCGCATCCTGCGGTGAGCAAGGCCTAGAGCACGTGGTTTGTAGGCCAGGCCCGAAGCGAGTGAGTACGGAAGCCTCGTGGGTGGTCCGATTTTCTGTGAATAGCTTCTTCTATCTCTTTTGGCTCAGGGAGCCGGGCGTCGTTGCTGACTTGTATTGCGGCTCGACGCCGAGGCGTCGTGACACCGCCCGGGGCGGTGGACGCCGGTCGCTCGGTAAGCTGCTGTGTGCGGCGAGCGATAGGGCCACCTCACAGAGTGGACGTCTCCTCGCGGCTGCCTCTTCTGCGCCTAGGCTGGGTGCTGGGTGGATGCCGGTTGTTGCCGTGCGACTCATTAGGCCTAAGGCTCTACGCAGCCGCCTGTCGCACGTGGCACAACTAGGTGAATCGTGGCGTTGAGGTGTTGCGCTCTGCTTCCCTCACCTTTTTTTATCTTGCGATGCAAGGGTTAGGAAAAGTGATTTTTGTTTTATTTTGATGGACGTCTCGGCCGCCACCGATGTATTAGCTAGCAGTACTGACCACCGTACCACGTGGCCGAAAAGCCTGAAGCTCCCTCCCCTGGGCCGCGCTCCTTTGTTTCTTTCGAGTTTTGTTTTTTGTTGATGTATTCAGTGGGAGGGATGTCATCCACGGCCGGCTGTCCTGCACATCGTCAGCGTCGTTGGCCAGGAATGCGGTCGTGAGGTCGGGCGATGGAGATGCCTGGGACCTGCGCAACTGCCTGCAGTCCGGCGCCCTCGCGAGTGCTGGTCGCAACTGGAAGACGTGTCGGCGCTAGCGACGGATCGTCGCGCCGACGGCAACGTTGCTGTTGCGGGGCCGGTACTGAGGTGAAGCCGAGCCGGACAGTGCAGCAGTGTCGACCAGTGGCGGTGTCGTGGTGCAAGGACATTATGGTCGTGCGATATCATTTTTTTTTGTTAAAGCTTGTGTAGCTAATTTTTGATTTCGGGATATGGTTTCATTTAAGGTTGGGGGAATGTGGGGATGCTGACATCCCCCCCTGTAAAGTTGTCTGCGCCGCGTGGCGCACGTGTCTCGCCCCAGGGCGTTATTTCGGTGGTGACCACCGCCAGGCGATAGATGGCGTTGTGTTCGCTTTGAGTACCACTGTTGGTAGAGTGGTAGCGCCGGTGGTGGCCCCTGGCGGAAGGCGGGCCTTGGTGGTGGGCGAGCGTTGAGCGAGCCTCATCTGCGCGTGGCGGCTGCCGCGAACGGTTGTCTGTCGCGTGGGCCCCCCCCCCCCCCCCGGTGCTTGGCACCGCGGGCTTCGCGCCGGGGTCCCACGTGGAAAGTCAGGCGTTGGCGACGCCGCCTTGGGTATGTGTTAGTGTGTTGGGTGTGTTAATGTGTGTTTATCATGTTATTGTGTGTTTAGTGTGTCACTGCATTATGTTTGTATGGTAGCATGTTAGTTGAAATTTATGTATCATTCGGCGGACGATATCGTCGTCTAAATTAGTTAATAAATGTATGTATGTTGTGGGCTTTGTACCGACCGTGTCCACTGTGTCCGTTCACTCCAGGAGCGTGGCGTGGCGTTGCGCGCGTTCGCCTCGCCGAGACCCCCACAACGTGTTTTACTAATTGCCGGTAAATAAATAAATACGCATAATTTCTTGGAAGTAGTTATTAACAGCGTTCGAATTCTATAAGTAGTGAACATTTAAAAGAGCTCAAATCAGGACAGATCATTCGCGCGTATGGGCGAAGAAGCTGTTCTCATGCGTTGCACATACATGGTATTAGGTAGTATTCTCCTGCTACCGCAAAGCTATGCGTAGAGCACGCTTTACAGGTGACAAAGCACTCAACGGAATGACTATTAAGCAACATAATACGTGTTGGCTGCCTTAGTTAAGGGTTTTTGCGAACGGGTCGATATTTGATTAAAGGTTAATGAGAATACTCGTATCACACAAAGACGTACGTTACACTTGCAGCGAAATGGAAGCGTACCGTGGGCGACCCTTAATTAAAGCACCTGTTCTCATGCTTTGTATGTACTTCTTTGGTATTAATACACGTGTATATCTTTTGTCAAGCTCCTAGAGTGTATCAGCGGAACACACTCTACAGGCATCAAAGAGCTCGACATTAGTTGTATTGGTTAACGTTGCTCACGTTGCCTTCATTATGAGTTGCCTCATCGCCTTATCTGCGAGACATACTTTTAAAAGGAACCACGAGGAAAAACTCATTGTTGATTAGTACGAATGAAATAGTGTGGATGTAGTCTGTTATACAGTGTATTTTATCCTTTTTAGTTGACGTTCTTTCGCATAGCCTTACACAGCTTCTCCATGTGTTAACGAAAGAGATAATAAAATGGTAGCGTTCGACCAATGAGGAAGTTATAAACTCAGTAAAGCCAGCTTTGTCATTATGAAAATATTTGGCCAGTTAGGCACACGTACTATAACGCCCTGGCTACACTAAACAGAGAGAGCCACTTTACTCTCATTGTATAGCGCCGTGTCGGGTACCCAGGGTGCCATTAGACCACTTACTCTATTTTTGCGTATTCAGTTTCTTTTGTATACCACTGTATTACTTAGCTTCGCTTCCGCAATATAGAAGCTATTGGGTTTCTCGTACGAACCAACGTTCTTTGAGCAACGACTCAATCTCCTCGAGCAAGGCTAATACTGCTGAGTCTGTGCAGCGATGGCATTTCTTTTTTTTTCATGAAGCTTCGTGTTCACTCACTTTTCCTTCATCTCTCCTGCACCACAGCTTCCGTTTCAGGGGGGGGGGGGGAGTGGTTCTTAAAATTGGAAAAGAAAAGAAAAGTGAACCCCGCAACTGTCTGCAGCTAAGTGCGACACCTCAGCAGTGGTTCACATGGGAAGGGGAATGGGGGATAATAGACTTGAGCGAAGAGAGGAAAGAGAAAGGAGAGAGCGAGCAAAGGAAGGGGGGACGCACAGATCGTCTACCAAAATCACGGGGCGCGAATTCTCTAAATTCGCTCACGCAGTCCGCTTCCGTCTACAAAGTCGAGCAGCGCTGAAAGGGCACGCTTGATATGCGCGCGGCCACTGTTCGGGAACAAGAGGTGCTCAGTTGTTGTCCGAGGCAGGCCGAGAGCTCCGTACGTTGCGAGCATCACCTGTCTGCTCGCGTCACCAGCCGGGCAATGAAGCAAAAGGTGGTCCAGAGTCTCCAGGTCGCCGCAGTCCATGCAGTATGGACTGCCACGCCCGGAGTGCCGATGTTTTCGCTCGGCGGTGTAGTTGTCTCCGGTGCGGAGACGGAGAAGGAAACCGCGGTCTCGTCTTGGGAGTCCCTTGAGAGGGAGCCGCCGCGGCGGCTTTCCAGCTGCTACGCGAGGGTCGGGATGACGCTCGCGCACGTAGCGGGCGGTGAGGAGACGGCCGGCATCCGCGGAGCACACGAAGTTGGTGACGCCGGTGTCGGGGTCGTGCGCATCCCTCGCGGCACAGTCGGCCGCCTCGTTGCCGGGTATTCCGATGTGCGAAGGGACCCAGTGCAGCGAAAGGACGCAGCCCGTTTGCTGCACGGCGTGTAGCTTCCGGGCAACTCTCTGCGCAAGGAGGCTGCCGTCTTCCTCGCGCGAGATCGCGGCCAAGGCCGCCCGGGAGTCGCAGATGATGGCTGCAGCGCTCATGGGTGCCCGCTCACTCAGGAAATCGGCTGCCAAATTTATAGCGGCGAGTTCCGCCACAGTGGAGGAGGCGAGGGAGGGGAGGCGGCACTTGAGAACCGCGCCGACTGATGGGACAACGCAGGCGGCGGCGGCGGAGCCGTCGCGAAGCACTGACCCGTCGACGTAAACAAGCAGCCGGCCGTTCAGCTGTTCGTGAAGGAGGGCGGAGCACTCCTGCTGCATCGCTGCCAGCGGGGTGCGCGCCTTCGCTTTGATGCCGCCAATGGTCTTGGTGATCACCAGAGGGGTGTGGCGGTAGGGTGGGATAGCCAGCCAGCTGGGGTACTGCGTGTCTGGCACAACCGTCAAGAGCTCACTCGCCCGCTGCCCCATGGATGAGTGAGGTAGAGCATATAGCCTGTTCACAAGGAGCTGCCCCTGCCTTGTGGTTTTCAGCCGCAGTACATGATTTAGTGTCCGCTGGGTCACCCGCAGGGAGATGGGAGTTTCCCCCGCTTCGGCGAGCGTGGGGCCCACCTGGGAGGTTTGGGGAAGTCCGTAGTACTCCCGCACGGCGTTGCGATGGTCCGCGTCCAAGGCAGCTAGCTGGCAAGCACTCAACGAAGCCACTGCTGCAGTGTAGATCACGCGTGCCGATGCGACTGCGTTGTAGACTCGCAGGGCAAGGGCAGGGGTGCAGCCGTGACCTCGCGCGAGGAGACTGCGTGCGGCGCCGAGTACCTTGCGGTTGCTCGTCCGCAGATCGTTGACGGCCGGTCGCCAGCTGAGCCGGTGGTCTATGGTCACCCCCAAGTAGCGCACCTTCGTGCTCCACTCGATGGGGAGGCCCCGGAGTGAGAGCCGAGGCGTGGAGCGGCGTGTCGACGCTCGCGGGTGGACGAGCAGTGCCTCCGTCTTGGAGGCGGCGAGCGCCAGTCCAACCCCGTTCAGGAATGCGTCAACCGCGTCGATGGCCACCTGGAGGGACTCGAGAAGGGCTGCCCGGTGGCGACCGGGGCCGCAGGCAAACAGCGCAATGTCATCGCCGTAAATCGCCACATGCACTTCACACGCCGTGTTGCACGGGATGTAGTCGGGCAGCTTGGCAAGAGCCAGATTGAACAGAAAAGGGCTCAATATGCTGCCCTGGGGTACGCCTGCGGTGACGGAGTGGGGACCGCTGATTGTGGAGCCAACACGAACGCGAAGAGTGCGGTCGCCCAAGAAGCTCTCCAGGTAGTCAAACATCCGCCCGCACACACCGAGGTCACGAAGTGCGTCCAAAATCGATGCGTGGGGCAAACAGTCAAACGCACTTCTCACGTCGAGCAGCACGAGGATGCCGTAATCGCCGCGGTACTTGGCCTCCTCGAGGGTGGCGATCACGTCGGCCAGTGAGTCGAACGTACAGCGCCTTGGGCGAAATCCGCTCTGTTCGGGAGGGAATGCGTTGGTTGCGGTGGCAATCCAGCGAAGGCGTCGCAATGCCATGGCTTCCATGACTTTCCCTGCGGCCGAGGTAAGTGACACTGGCCGGTAGGATGAAAGCTCCGTGGCCGGCTTCCGTGGCTTCAGGATGGGCACCACGAGCGCCTCTTTCCAGCCAGGAGGCACCTGACTTGTGCGCCACACTTCGTTGTAGGCCTCCAGCAACCGGGGCCGCGTGGAGGGGTCAATGTTGCGCAGCACCTGGTAGGTGAGGCCGTCCACTCCCGGGGCAGACCGCTTCGTTTCAGCTCCAGACACTTGCACCTAAGAGACTTGCATTTCGGTGGCAAGCAAATTCCGCGCTAATGTCTTTTGTCGAAAAGGTCCGTGATCGTATTTCATACGAATGACGTCGCGTGAGGAAGCGTGGTTGTTCCTGGAACAATCCTTCCGGTCGAGTTGTGCGAAATAATTCGGCAGTTACCACGTACCTGGGCATCGACGTTATGCAAAAGCATGCGGAGGGGAGGTGACCGTGTTGCAATTTTTTTTATTGAGCGATACATCATGAAGTGACGCCAAATATATGTACAAATGTTGCGAGGACAGACATATGTTGTAGAGTTGCAGATGTTTATATAACCAGTTGTTTGTACTTGTGCAACGATGTCAACGGGAACATGCCTATTAGCAATACCAGAAGCTGATATGAAGCGCTAATGCTTGAAAAGACGCTGGCCCTGGACACTGCACCATAAATCAACTTCAGCGCAAGGCCCCTAACCACACTTGACGTTAACCTGATCGTTACGGCTGTATCAAAGGAGTAAATATGTAATGTTTATAAATTGGAGTAAGCAGCACTGCAGCCACTATTAACATTTCATGAAGATTGACGTCTATTTCAAAAGTAGTACCGAGACATGGCGTAGCTCTGTAGCAGAATGCTTCACTGCCACGCAGAATACTTGGGTTCAATTCCTGTTGGGACCCTGAAATTTATTATTTGAATTCATCGAGGGCTCAACGATGCCTATGTCAGGTTTTTCTGAACACTGACACTTATTCTATGCCTTAGTAGAGTCGACGCTAGCGATGTCGGGAATTGCTTAACGCTCACGCGTTACAATCGCCCATGTGTGTTCTCATCGTTCCTGGGTAGATACTAAGTGTCAATCACCTGTGGCACATACCCGCATACCAGCGGCACATACTCGCCCGTGGTAATGTGTCACTGTCTGGCGGGAAGCGTTTGATGACGTATGCGACGGCATTGTGACATTATTCATGCCTTGACTAGCACCGTCAAACCATCATTTTATACTCTCTTGGGGCTACCAACACAATTGAACATGCAAATAACACACCATGCATTATTAATAGTTTTTGGGAAGTAGGTGAGCACAAAATATGCTGTTATTCGTATTTCTGCGGATAAGCGAGACACACGCTACACATATGTAAGGTATTGTGTGCACATCACTGATGCTCCACGGTTGGTGACAATGTGGCTGAGCACATTGTAGTCGGTGAGAAGCACTTTATGACCCAGCCTTTGCACAATTTGTATTATGTGATTCCTAGTTGTTATATCACAATTCTACAACGCTATATTACATAACACGATTCCTTGCCCGTCATCACGCCTGATTAGAATTCCTTACCATAAAGAATTTTAAGTATCTCTTTACAGGAATTTTCAATTGCAATGCCGTTCCACATAGTGTCTGTAGAAAAAATCCCATGAAAGCAGGAGATTTCAGTATTGATTGCTATTGGTTGGCGATTAACTTCAGAGTGACCGATTTCGCGGCTATAGTCATGCAACGTTCGTTGCACTATGAAACGTATTTAGAGGCAGAAAACGTCTGCTTCGGAGTTTTTCGACACACTAGATAATTTCATTGAATGCACAGAACGAAAAGACTCAGGCCGAGTAGCAAGATGAGAAAGTTTTTTTTTTTCTTTTTTCGTGTTTAATTATTTCTGTGTCTGCGAGTAAATAAATAGACTGAACCAAGCGGAACAGTTCCGAAAGTACTGAAGAACAATTGACAAAATAACATGACCATTAAACTCATTCAAAAGAAACAAAGGTATCTTTTGTACATATGCCAAGCTCACTTGACCAGTTTTTATCGAACCCTGGACTATACAAATAATAAAGAAACGGTTAGAGAAATGGCGTGGGGGGTTCTTAGGTTGAGGAGGAGTATTCCATTTTCTATTGAACAAAGGTTTCCTGCAGAATAATTGCAAGTATATGGAAGTGAAGGGGAAATTGACAGGAAGCACACGCATGTGATTGACATTCAAATGAGAGTATTCAACATTCACTTTTCAGGATATAACATTGTTAGTCCGACTGTCCAAGTATTAGTAAAAAAATGGTTTGTAATACCTGACGGCCCGTGGTGGGTACTTTTATTACAAAGAAACAGGTAGTGAAAAAACGATACCAAAGGACGGTTGTTAAAACATGTACGTGTTTTGCCACAAGATCCTGCTCGAAAATTCAAAGAATTCTGTCAGGGACATCAAACGACGTACTTATACGAGAACGTAATAAAACGAAACCAAGTAGGTAATATATTTGAATATAGATCAATGCTTAGAAATGTTCTCCACTAAAGCTCAGAGAAGATAAGTGGTACATTCCCAAACCATCTTTGTTAAAGAACCGTGGGTGTATGGAAAAATATTTAGGTAAATACTTGCGTATTTGCACGTTTCAATAAATCCCCGTATGAGCTACTAAAGGTTGAAAATTTTGATCTTGAAAACATCGCCAGCACACACAGGCCTATTCTGAGCTGATCTTATTCTTAACGAACCGCCACTTAAAAATACTCGCTCAGTAAAAGGACGCGTGGAGCCCACAAATAATATATCATAAGCCATGAAGGCAAAGCAGGAGGGCTGCCTTTCGCAGGTAGGTCAAAACTTCAGAAAGTTTTCAATAAGGCCTGCTTTAGGAAACACTTAAAAAAATTGAGAAGAGGTTGGAAAGTTCTGAAGTGTGAAGTTCATAGATCGTTGTATGTGTGAGGTTCTTGGTGCCATTACGTTTTGCTGTTTTGGTACTTTTGCTTGTACACCTCATCTCAAGGTTTTGCGTGAGAATGCTTTCAATCGGGCAGCAAGTTGAAATGTCTATGAAAATGGAGATCCACATTTCTCTTACATTTATGTAAAATAAAAAAATGAGCGTTGCAGACTATCTTAGGACACACTCACTTTTTCGCCGAGGGAGAAATAAAACTACAAACGAGGTGGCCGAAACATTACATTTCGGCTTGTATATTTATACACGTCCACTTCTCTCGCAGTAGCTGAAGGAAAAAAGACGCCAAACACCTAGCTTGAAAACAGCAATATTAACGAAAAGACAGTGCCAGGTGAAAGGGAAATGCATGACCTAAAGAAGGACACCATAAGCAGAGAACTCTCGGTGGGTGAGTTAGCGTCAATGGCAAAGCCGTGGCCGTATCGCACAAAGGATTAAAAACAAACAAAATTTAAGCAGGTTTTGCAGGAAAAGAACTCTCTACCACTCATATCACAAGCCGCAATGATACTATATCTTTCCCGAAATGGCTTTTAGGAATACTGACGACACTTTCAGTTTGGCAATTCGCGTGCCAAGCTTCCACAATTTATATGGAATGTTTCTACATATTCCTTTATCTTGAGTGAGAATTTTTTATACCTACCTTTTGCTTCAGGTATTATCTGACTTCGTAAAATGCCAAGTCTGTCGGCAGATAAGAGTAATGACAAAAATTTTAATACAGTAGCATGATTCATGCTGACAATGAATCACCATAAGCCAAGATTATTTCTTCCTTCTGATGAACATAAGGCGGAAAGGAGGAAATAACAAGGCGAGTATGTGAACCGAATGACGATCATATTTACAGCACTGCGCTTGAATAGTTGTGATATAGATAATAAATGAACAGTTCGGCGAGTTCTACTGTCGTAAAATAGTTCAGAACAGCAATTATCCGAATTGTTCCATCATGTATTAGCACTTCCTACTCCTCACTCCATGGTGGAGACGTCTAACAACTCGTCTACAACGCATACATCGTACAGCTTACAAACAGCTTTCCAATTATATACACCAATTACTATTGGTGGTACGCACAAGTCTGAGGCTCTTCAACGTGCAAAAGCGTGTTCACTAACACCCTCGAGATGGTTCAAAGGGTCTGAAAGGTGAGCACTCAAGGCGTCACTACGCCACTTTTCGCCAGAGTGGTGCTTGCCGCCATCAGCTTCGTACTTGAAGAGTCGCATTTAATAAGTAAGCTAGTATCGTGCAGTATGTAGTTGCTTCATAGTGTTTAATAGCCACTTCAATGTCCAACACTTTTCAACCTGGTTCTCGTGGGGTTCACCGAAATGCTGCCACAGACGGCTTATATATCTCTCTACGCTGACGATATCTGCATTTGGGCATCCGGTGTGACACGGACTCAAGTGAACGCAAGAATACAGAAAGTGGCAACAATGACATCGACATACCTTCGCCAGCAAGGTTTGACTATCGCCACAGAAAAATGCACAGTGGTGGCGTTTACACGCAAACCGATGTCTTTCTACTCATTGTGCATCGATGGCAGATCAACCCATATAAGAGCACTCATAGATTCTTAGGCGTCATCGTAGATCGTGACCTAACCTGGAGCCCGCATGTCACAGACCTGAAGAAAAAGCTCATTGGCATAGAGAATGTATTCAAGTTCGTCGCCGGTAAATCATGGGGCCTATCCGTGCACTCCATGTTGCAGCTTTACACAGCCCTCTTTCTCGGAACTCTCCGGTACAGCCTTCCTGTCTTGTCCAACACGTGCAAGGCTAACATCCGTGCACTGCAAAGCGTACAAGCCCAAGCACTTCGGAATGCCTTGGCCTTCCAAGATGCTCATCGACAGTGTGAACTATTGTTATTGCACAAGAACAACCGGTCACAACGCACATCATTGTCGAGACGCTGAGAGCGCACATTCGGCATTTATCATGGCTACTGTCAGATCATTTAGCGTGTTGGACAGCTCGGAGGCCCCATTCTTCGTACTGCGGTCAGGACATACTACCGCCTGGCTTAAAACTTGCGATGCATCAGCAACTGCGCCAAAGAGTCTTCGTCAACTGATGTGTGCTTATCAGTTCCTGGAATCTTTAGGAAGGCACGCATGTCAACGCTAGCCCTGAAGCAATTGACCTTTGCGTCTGTTGGACGAAAGGTACTTCGACCGCATACATGTTTACACCGATGGCTCCACTAATTCCAACAGCTCCACAGGAGCAGTTGCTTGTTCCATCTGAAAATGTGTTGCTTCAGTACAAGTTTTCTCACACCACGACGTCGACAGCAAGCAGAGCTCGCAGCACTTCAAGGTGCAGTAAAGTACATTCTTCGCCAGCAACCTAACCAATGGGCCATCTTTTGCGACTCCAGGTCAGCCTTACAGTCACTACGGATTGTTATACAGCACGGGTTTACATGAACAATCAGTATATCAGGATAAGGCACGACTACCACGAAGCGCTCACGGAAGGTCACGATATTGTATTTCAGTGGTTTTTGAGACCGCGCGATCGGCTCGTGACCAAGACAGTGCACGCCCATACCACTTTGAGAACGGACGCTGCAAGGCTACTACAATCACTTGCTCGGCCGTATATCTCTCCTACAATGGAATACGCAGGGTTTCTCCAACACGCACCTGTATTCGATCGACCCAAACTTGCAACTTCGTTCACCATTCGGGCTCCCACGATGCGTTAAAACTTTACTGTGTGCATGAGGTTGAGCGTGGCATTTACGAATTCGTACTCTCGTCTTCTTGGAATGGCGAGCACTTCGGCATGCAACATCTGCGCCTGCGAGGAAACGCTTGAGCACATTCTATGTCATTGCCCAGCATACCAGACCGAACGACGTATTATGGAAGCCAAGCTCTGTCAGCTGGATTCACGGCCGCTTACAGAAGAGAAGATCCTGGGACCTTGGCCGACGGCTTTCCATACGCGCAAAGACACGAAAGCCCTCTTGTACTTTTTAAGGAGCACCAAACTTCACGACCGCTTGTGAAAGAACTGTGCGAGGCCGTGCTGTGTAGTCTCGAGCTGACTATTTATGCTTCTCTTTCTTACTCCTCTTCTTTCCTATCTCTTTCCATTCTATTATTCTCCTTTTTCCCCACCCCAAGTGTAGGGTAGCCAACCGAGTCAAGCTTGGTTAACCTCCCTGCCTTTCCTCTATATTTATCTCTCTCTCTCTCTCAATGTATGTTTCTCAGCGCTAGGTCAAGTACGACTACTTATACTATAGGATTGACAAATCGGCAAGAATATCTCCATTTTTGCCATGTAGCCATTTGACGTGCTCAATACTTGTAGAACAGTAGTCCATGGTGCACGTAGCTTGCTAACGGCGGTGCTTACGCAACGGACCACTCAAAGTCATGTGCTTTCGCCCCACTATTTCATGCGAAAGCATGGCTCAACAGCGAGACATTGTGGTGAAGCATTCGAAGCCGTGGTACTTCTGACAATTGCCTCAGTTCCTGAATGCTCACAAAGAGGTAAACGTCATCTTTGAAGAGAGAAGGAAATCGTTACGCTTAATGGTACCCCCTTTCCTAATGAGCTATATTAGGAAAGAACACGCAGCCATATAGGCACTTTGCGAAGAAGGCAGTATGTGCAGAAAAACAAACCCGAAAGAAACAAGGTGAGAAATAAACGTGAATACGGCAGTGGAATTACGTGGGCTATCCGGACAAAGCCACGGAATTGCCTTCTTAAGTGAGTGGTTGCCTGTGTAGCCTCTGCACACGTCTCATGTGCCTAGGATGCAACGAGCGAACAATGCCACATTGTGACCTCGATTACAGCAATTTGTTTCCGCGTACATTTTTCCTAACCCGGAGCTAATCGACGGGGGAAGTGAATAAGTCTAGAATCAAGCCAAGCAAAAAAAAACAGAAACCTAACGGGCTGCTAAGCGGGAGGCATTGCCATTGTAAATACCGACAGAAACAATATGTTTCGGCCACTTCACGCTATGCTAGACGTTTCGCCGCTGCACCATTCTGCTTTTGCAATGCAAGCTTTCTTCCTTTTGTACATGTTTCTATGGGCCGTCACATTCGGTCTGCCATCGAGTGTAAGCGACAGAATGCGGTGATCGTAACGACTCTTACCATAGTGAAGCACTGGTGGCAAATCCTCTCATCTTTCTTTTTTTATTATTTATCGACGTCCAATTACGACTCCTTACCTCTGATATGAGTGAGTGAACGTTTGAGGCAACGACCATCATTTCTCGCGTAATGAAAGACCCCCCAGGCCTTGGCTTCTGTTTCAGTGCAGACACCATTTGAAACACACCCTCCCCACTCCCCTTTTCCTTCTCTACCTCCACCTTCTCTCTAACGGACGTTCGGTTCCTTTTGCCAGCAGCCGTCGCACAAAATACCGCGTCCCCTGCACATCAGCATTGGAGTAGGAGGTCGGCAGCAGCTGCTACACAAAGTTGATTCTTTTTTCGTGCATTAGCTGACCCCAGTTTCTTTGTGCAGTTCACCTTTGCATCCTCCTGAATGAGCGCCACTTTCCAAATGTGAAGCTCACATTGTAGCTTGCACGTGCAAGCAAAACGACGCATAATTGTTTCGAGCACTAAAGTCCTGAGGTCAAGCGACGTGTTTAGGGTTTTCCTATCTATTCAGGCTATATTCGTAAGCGCTTACGACTGGTTCATGCATTTAAAGTAGCCTTACGCTGATTGATATATTGCTTCTATTCTGTGTACAGACGATCTGAGCTTTGGATCGCCCTTGGTTACATATTAGTCGAGATAAGTAAAGTAGTCAACTCATCGCGACGACGATGACAACAAGAAAGGTTACAGGTTGCTTACGCAGTTGCCCAAGACAACTGGAGGGCAGAGACCATCTTCTTTAGCTTCTCAGTCAATGTACGGTTCGTCCCCTGGCTTCCCCAAAAGCTCTCAACGCCTGCATTAGATTTGCACTCTCTCCACAGCCGAAGTCATTACAAGCTTTCCGAACTTCTACTGGTTTGCACTGCCAGCTTCATGGTTCGGCCCACCTTTGACAAAAAGACAATACCTTGTGAAGACCTTAATTCGAGACGTCTCGGCGGCGTCCCCAATTTTGGCGACTTGTGCCGTCTAATCGGGATGTCAAGTGATTATCTTTAAAGGGGCCCTGAAACACTTTTTGGAGTAAACATGGCAGTAAATCATAGGAAAAGCGTATTACCTCAAAAACTGAACGCCGCAAAAACTTTAAGAATCCGTCCAGTTCAAGCGAAGTTACAAAGATTTCTTACATGCTGCAATCACATTCTGCCTTCTCTCGTACCGACGAATGCACTGGAAGCTGAGCAGAGAGAGATGGGAGTGGCAAAAAAAAAAGAAAAGTTCACTCGCGCCTTGTGACCTTGAGCATTTTTTTCTTTTTTCTCCAAATACGCAGCTTTTTGAGTACGATCGCACGCGCACGCGTGGACAAGTGACGTCTTTTCGCGGCGACCTCTTTAACAACCAAGCTTGCCATGTTCAAATCAGCCAACGGCTGATAGACGGGCTTACTGGGCTTATTTTCTGTGATTTGTTCAGAGAAGAGAAAGCTATTGTTAGCTGACTTTAGTAATTTATTGTTATTTCAAGGCCACGTGCTGCACTATAATATTTGACTCATGTGTTGTCGGGAGCCTCTACTACCGATCGGCAGCGTTTTCTGACCAGGCTCAAAAAGTGTTGCAGGGCCCCTTTAACCCTTACTGCCGGATGTCATGGATTCGCGACATACTGAAATACTTCGAGCAAGTAAGTCACGAAAGGCGTGCCACCGTTATTGCCGGGCTGCTAAGTACTCA
>WOVY01006239.1:0-16214 GCA_013436015.1 Rhipicephalus annulatus | reverse complement strand
CAAAAAAATATATGGAAATATATTTAGAGAAAAAATCCCTTGTACAGAAATTGGTAGAGGCAAAAATTAAAGGTGAAAGTGAACGCTGGATGACAGAGATACACGAAAAAAGGAGGCCTGCGCCTAGGATTTTTGGAGCCACATAAAGGCGCTAGGGTAGGAAGTCGTCACAACGCAACAACATATTCTAGATGAAGGAGGAAATCAATTGGAAGGGTACGAAGCGCTAGGTTACATCCAAAAGGTAACAGCCGATTCGTTTCAAAAGAGCGTCCAGGGGATCTCCCCGGTGAGTAAAAGTGTGGCGGAGAAAGCAACAGAGGAAGAGCTAGTACTTGATAATTTCAACTGGAAAAAGGCCGAAGGAAAAATTCCAAAGCGCACTGCCGCGGGTTTAGATGGGATTCCCGTTAGCCTCATTAACGAACTAGGACATAACACTAAAGAAGCATTGTTAAAAGCAGTAGAAAAAAGCTTAAAGGACGGACAAATACCGGACAGTTGGCGACAAAGTAGAATGAACTTAATCTATAAAGGCAAGGGAGAAAAGGACAAGATTCGCTCGTATAGACCACTAACCATTACATCGGTACTATACAGGGTTGGCGATGCAAGCAGTAAAAATGAAAATAGAAACATGGGCCGAACATAACGATATTTTGGGAGAACTTCAGAACGGATTTCGAGTCGACAGGCGGTTAGACGATAACCTGTTTGTTCTCACTCAGTGTATAGAAATATCTAAAATTGAGAATAGGCCCTTGTACGTGGCTTTTCTAGACATCACTGGGGCATACGACCACGTTAATCAGGAAATTTTGTGGGATATATTGAAAGGAATGGGCATGGGCGACGACTGTATACAGCTTTTGAGGGAGATATACCGAGAAAATACAGTTTGCATAGAGTGGGAAGGAATGCGTAGCAAAGAGAACGTTGAGGTTAGCAAGGGTCTGAGACAGGGATGTCCTTTGTCCCCGCTGTTATTCATGCTGTACATGGTGAGTATGGAAAAAGCGCTAGAAGGTAGCAACATTGGTTTTAATCTGTCACACAAACAGGGCGGCATGATGATTGAAGCAGAAGCTTCCAGGTTTATTTTATGCGGACGATATCGTCTTATTTGCGGACAGTCGAGATGATATACAGCAGCTGGCGAATATATGCGGAAGGGAAGGTGAAGCTCTTGGACTAGGATTCAGTGTAACGAAGTGTGGATGGATGGTTTTCAATGATCCCTGTGATCAGACGGTGTCCATACAAGGCCAAGAAATACCGAGGGTAAGCGAATACAAGTACCTTGGAGTATGGGTAAATGTGAGTGATAGATACATGGAGGTACAGGAAAAAGCCTCGGCAGCAAAGGGAAAGAGGAATGCGGCAATAATGAAGCACAGAGCGTTGTGGGGATACAATAGGTATGAGGTGCTTCGAGGTCTGTGGAAGGGTGTAATGGTTCCAGGGCTTACTTTTGGGAACTCAGTGGTGTGCATGAGGGCAGAGGTGCAATCGGGAATGGATGTAAATCAAAGGACTGTGGGACGCCTCGCATTGGGTGCTCACGGGAAGACGACAAACAAGGCTGTAAAGGGCGATATGGGGTGGGCAGGTTTTGAGGCGAGGGAAGCGCAGAGCAAAAATAAGGTTCGAAGAAGGCTAAGAAATATGAAGGAGAGTAGATTGGCAGAGAAGGTGTTCCGTTATTTGTATAGGAAGAGCGTGGACACACAGTGGAGAAAAAGAACTAGAAGACTCACTAGTAAATATACGGCTGGTATTGTAAGCCATATGTCAACAAAGAGCGTTAAGGGAAAAGTCAGGGAGGCGGAGAGGATTTACTGGATGGCAGCTATGGAGAAAAAACCGGCTTTGAGTAACTACCGAAAGGGCAAAAATGAAATAAGGAGGGAGGCATTTTACGATAATTCAAGGGGAAGTGCTTTACTGTTTGAAGCGAGATCGGGTTGCCTTAGAACGCGTAGTTATAAAGCAAGATTCAGTAAAGAAGAAGAACAATGCACATGCTGCGGGAAAGATAAGGAAACGGCGGAGCATGTTCTGATTGAATGTGGAGATATCCACCCAGGTGTACGTTTGGGCACGAGCCTACAGGACGCCTTGGGTTTTAGGGACAACAATGGAAAGCTGAACACACCCGCGATTGAAATAAGTAAGAGACGGTTAGAGTATTGGTGGCAGAAAATTAGAGAGAAAGGACAAAAATAAATATTGGAAAAATAAAATATGGACAGTGTGCCGTAAATGGCAGAGAACTTAAGCTGAAAATTTACCTTTTTTCCATTAAGATAGAATTTATCGAAGTAGAGGCATTAGGCCAACATCAAAAAAGAAAAAAAAGGTTTTTTTTTTCGAGCCTGGTGGCATACTTGTCACCACCCCGTTATAAAGGGGACGCTCATAGCATCCATCCATCCATCCAATATGTGATGAAAAGATGCGAGATGGTGGTACTTGGAGTGTTGAATAGATGGACGAACAGACAAACAGACAAATGCATGGATGGACGCATGAACGGACGCAGGGGCGGATGCATGGACGAACGCAGGGACGAACGCACGAACAGACGCACGCACGGGCGGGCGGATGAGCGCACGGGTGGCCACACAGACGTACGCATGAACGGACGGAAGCAAGAACTAATTGACGGACGAATGGTTCGCCCCACTCTCCATCATTCACTCCGTAGATATGCTGCCAATTTTTCGCCTGCGGACGCGTTTTAGCGTCAGCAGTGCACTAGGTCCAAGCGCCACCATTATTCAGCCCATTTAGTGCGCTCATAGCGAGCGCATGTAGTGCACCGGAAGTACAGTAAAATTAGCCTGTAGCGTATGCTCTTGGAGGCTTAGACGACTGACGGGAGACATGCTCCGCTGTGTGGAAAGAGCCTAATTTCGGCGCGACACAATATTCAACTTGCACAAAAAAAACGCAGTGCCAGATCTCGTAAAATTATGCCCACGCGAGATTCGCATAAACTGCATAACCCGTATCTTTCTAAGAGGAGAACCAAGCGCACCGTCTATATATTACGCTGCATTTCAAGGAAGATAAACTTACTTAGCTAACTTGGCCCAACCCTCAAACGGCCTTAATTAACAGGTGAGAAGAGCATGGTTGCTTTGCTCTCACAACTCATTCTACTTCAGAGAGTATGACAGAGGAACACCATTCGATTCGAAAGTCATGTCGCATTCAAGTCAGAAAATTTGAAGGATGCCAAAAAGAAAGCACGGGGAGTAGCTTTATGCATATTCATCAATGTGAAATTAATTTTTCGCTTTACGTGATACCAGAACAGGTAACCAACAAGTTAGTAATAAATGTGTGCATAAATTTAGGACCAGTCACCAATGAATCTAAGGCAATAGCAAAATGTGGGAACATACTAACCCTTGGCAGGCTCATTTACAGCTACCCGACTGACGTAGTAACCCTCTTGGTAAGCAGGATCGTTTTGAGGTTGATAAGCAGCAGCTGGAGGATCGTTTACGGGCTGGTATCGGGGCTGGTATTCGGGCTGGTATTCGGGCTGGTATTCTTGCTGGTAGTCTGTAAAAATATAATACAGAGCTCTTTATCTAATCCTTATTTATAGCGTTTTCATGCAACGGAATTATATGGCCTTGACTCGGGTCACAAGTACATTACTCATATTGCACTTGTAACACTACGACGTAATTTATTGTGCAGTATAACGCCATTTTCTGATTACACGTCTTTTGCAATAACTAGTAAAGTTCAGCATATCACTAGAAGCATATTGCATCAGATAAATCTTTGGAAGTTTTTAAAAACAAGTCAATGAAGTAGTTCAAAGAAAAAATTTATTAGGTGCCAGCAATGATTTTTTTGGTAAAGAAAAACGTGACAGACCTAAAGGAGGCCGATGAGATTGTGTCTATATTGCCCCTTTTATTCTAACACAGCTGAAGCAGAGTGACTGCGGCTGCCGGCGTCCAGTTTTCCAGGAACGTGAGCTTGTTATTATTATTTTTCAGATGCGGAGCATCTAATACTCGAGGCTTGTAGTGCGGCGCCGTCCGCAAGCTTCCTCCTCCTTCTTCCACCATCTGTGCATCCCTTCCTCCTCTACACACCGCGCACGCTTCACTCCTCCACCATCTGTGCACCCTTCCTCCTCTACACACCGCGTGCGCTTCTCCTCTTCACGAACATTCGCTAGCTGTATAATGTAGCGCGCATGCGCCGTCACGCTTCGAGAACATCGGCAGCTGACGCGCGCGCATGCGCCGTCGCGCTTCGAGAACATCGGCAGCTGACGCGCGCGCATGTGCCTTTGCGCTTCTCCCCCTTCTCGAACATTCGACAGCTGACAGTGCATGCGCCGTCGCGCTGTATATATACTCAAGGTCGGTGCTCGCTCGCTCAGTTGCCGCTCGTCGGTTGGTTTGTACGGCGCGTCGACGTCCGAGGGTCGCAATGATCGACGTCTCTTCGACCAGCGCCGGCCAAAGTGTTGGCGGAACCGCAAACAAGTCGTCGTCCGAAGACAAGGCAGCGCGGAGAAGAGCTTGCGATGCCGAACGTAAACGTCGGCGTCGAGCGGAAGATTCTCAACTTAGAGAACGTGAAGCCGCTGAGAGACGTCAGCGTCGAGCAGCAGCACCGGATTCAGCCGCTTTGAAACGTAAGCGTCGACAAGAGGACCCGGACTTTCGAAAACGGGAAGCCGAGTGCAAGCGTCGGCGATGAGAGGCCGATCCCGATGCTGCCCGCGAGCGCAAGCGCGCCGAGGTAGCGGCGTGGCGTGCCAAGCAGTATGCCACGCCCAATTAACACCCCGTTAGCCAATTATATGCTCCGCATCCTCCTCAGTGTTCCCCCGAGGGAAGCTGCGGGCAATGTTTCTGGTGTGCGCCTGGAGCCTTAGTATAAGCTGCTGAAGAGGCATGGCGAAGTGGCTAGTAAAATTACGATAATCAAAGTTAAGAATGACGCTACAGTTACTGGGAAAAGTATGATGCATCGTACTTTCAGAGCTAGATATGTAATGCCTACCGATCGCACGCACTGCGGGAATTCATGATGCCAGTATCCCTGTGAAAAAGCAGTGGCTCTTTGACATTCAGTCAAAAAGCACCTATTACTGGAAGAATTGAGGTATTTGTGCAATTACATCGTGTGTGGCACGCACTTGACTCCCACTTAGAGAGCTCGTTGAAGCGTAACGAATGATTTGTGATATGACGTAGAGTAGCATTGGTTACAAAAAGCAGAAGTGAGCGACAGCCTGACTGAGCTCTCCAATTTCGGCATTTAACCTATTCTAAAGCCATCGCTGGTCTGCATTAGGAGAAGCGCTACTCAAAGTTTTACGACACTAGCGGGCATTTTGTGGGGCCAGTGAGTGTTAGTGTGCGACAAGCCAGCAGCTCCCTCGTGCAAAAAGTAAAGTATAGTACCGAACCTAATAGAATTTAATAATGATAACACCGAAGAGAACACGCACCCGTCCTAAATATTGCATAAGTAGTGGGCGGATATGGAAACCATTTTTATTGATACGCAGGGTTTAACCTTCCAAAACCACCATACGACTATGAGAGACGCTGTAGTAGAGGGTTTAGAAAATTTCGGCTTTATCGTGCGCCCAAACCTCAGCACATGAGCCTACAGCCTTTTCGCCTCCATGCAGCCGCTGGAGCTGGATTTGATCTCGTGACTTGCGGGTCATCAGCCGAGTACCTTAGCCACTAGACCACCACGGCCGGGCGGCAACCGTTTTTAGAAAAGGCCCATAATTATACACCTTTCTTTCATTTAGACAAATATTCGTAATTGTAACACTGTAACGTTAACGTTACAATTAGGCAATAAAATATACCACACATTTGTAACTTGAGCAAAGTAATATGTAACAGTAAGGACAGCTTTCGGGGAATTAAGGTGGCAGTTTATCAGCAGCTCCTAAAACTGTATATAACATCATCATCATCAGCCTGACAACGTCCACTGCAGGACAAAGGCCTCTCCCATGTTCCGCCACTTAACGCGGTCCTGTGCTTGCTGCTGCCAATTTAAACCCGCAAACTTCTTAATCTCATCTGCCCACCTAACCTTCTGTCTCCCCCTAACCCGCTTTCCTTCTCTGGGAATCCAGTTAGTTACCCTTAACGACCAGCGATTATTCTGTCTACGCGCTATACGCCCGGCCCATGTCCATTTCTTCTTTTTGATTTCAGCTATGATATCGTTAACCCCCGTTTGTTCCCTAATCCACTCTGCTCTCTTTTCTCTTAAGGTTACACCTACCATTTTTCTTTCCATTGCTAGCTACGTCGTCTTCAATTTAAGCTGAACCCTCTTTGTAAGTCTCGAGGTTTCTGCTCTGCTCCGTAGCTAAGTACCAGCAAGATACAGCTGTTATATACCTTTCTCTTGAGGGATAGTGGCAATTTACCTGTCATAATTTGAGAGTGCTTGCCAAATGTGCTCCCCCCATTCTTATTTCGTCTAGTTCCTTCAATCTCGTGGTTCGGCTCTGCGGTTATTACCTGCCCTAAGTAAACATAGTCTTTTACAACTTGAAGTGCACTATTACCTATCTCGAAGCGCTGCTCTTTTCCGAGGTTGTTGTACATTACTTTTGTTTTCTGCAGATTCATTTTAAGACCTACCTTTCTGCTCTCCTTGTCTAACTCCGTAATCATGAGTTGCAATTCGTCCCCTGAATTACTCAGCAATGCAATGTCATCGGCGAAGCGCAGGTTACTAAGGTACTCTCCATTAACTCTTATCCCTAACTGTTCCCATTCTAGGCTTCTGAAAACCTCCTGTAAGCACGCGGTAAATAGCATTGAGGAGATTGTGTCCCCCTGCCTTACACCCTTCTTGATTGGTATTCTGTTGCTTTCTTTATGAAGTACTATGGTAGCAGTTGATTCCCTGTAGATTTCTTCCAGGATGTTTCTATATACTTCATCGGCGCCCTGATTCCGCAGTGTCTGCATGACGGCTGATATTTCTACTGAATCAAACGCCTTCTCGTAATCTAGAAAGGCTATGTATAGTGGTTGGTTATATTCTGAGCATTTCTCTATTACCTGATTGATATTATGAATGTGGTCGATTGTTGAGTAGCCTGTTCGAAATCCTGCTTGTTCCTTTGGTTGATTGAATTCCAATGTTTTCTTTTCTCTGTTAGCAATTACTTTTGTAAATAGCTTGTATACTACAGAGAGCAAGCTAATCGGCCTGTAATTCTTCAAGTGCTTGTCATCTCCTTTCTTATGTATTACGATGATGTTAGCGTTCTTCCAAGACTCTGGTACTCTTCCCGTCAGGAGACACCTTGTAAACAGGGGGGCTAGTTTTTCTAACACAATCTGTCCTCCATCTTTCAGCAGATCTGATGTTACCTGATATTCACCAGCAGCGTTGCCTCTCTGCATGCTCTCGAAAGCTTTTCTGTCTTGTTCTTTCATTACTGGTAAGGTGTCATCTGGGTTACTGCTAGCTCTTATAGCATTAAAGTCGTAGTTGTCCCGGCTACTGTACAGATCTTTGTAAAAATCCTCCGCCATTTTAACTATCCTATCCATCTTGGTAGTTATTTTGCCTTCTTTGTCCCTTAGTGCATACATCCGATTTTTGCCTATCCCAAGTTTCCTCTTCACTGCTTGGACGCTTTCTCCGTTTTTCAGAGCGTGTTCAATTCTCTCAATGTTATACCTTCTTACGTCGGATACCTTATGCCTATTAATCAACTTCGAAAGCTCTGCCACTTCTATTTTGTCTGTTGTACTTGAGACTTTCATGATTTGACGCTTCTTAATGAGATTCTTCGTTTCCTGGGAAAGCTTGCCAGTGTCCTGTCTAACTACCCTGCCTCCAACTTCCACTGCACACTCCGTATTGATACTCGTCAGATTATCATTCATGGTATCTATGCTAAGGTTGGTTTCCTCATTAAGAGCCGAGTACCTGTTCTGAAGCGAGACTCTGAATTCCAGTACTTTCCCTCTCAGTGCTAGCTCATTGATTGGCTTCTTGCGTATCAGTTTCTGTCGTTCCTTTCTCAAGTCTAGGCGAATTCGAGACCTGACTATTCTATGGTCACTGCATCGTACCTAGCCAACCACTTACACATCCTGCACGATGCCTGGGTGTGCACTCATTATAAAGGTTATTCGTTCTTATTTTCGCCATTAGGGCTCCTCCATATCCACTTGCGGTTTCCTCGTTTTCGGTAGAAGGTATTTCAAATCCGTAAATTATTGCGTTCTGCGAATTCTACTAGCAGCTCTCCTCTGGCGTTTCCAGTACCGATGCCATAATCTCCTACTGCCTGGTTTCCAGCCTGCTTCTTCCCTACCTTTGCATTAAAGTCTCCCATCAGTATTGTATACTGTGTTTTTAGCTTACTCATTGCCGATTGCACGTCTCGTAGAAGCTTTCAACTGAAGCGTCATCATGGCTGAATGTAGGCGCGCAACCCTGTACCACCTTCATCTTGTATCTCTTATTCAGTTTAATTACGATACCTACCACCCTTTCATTATAGCTATAGTATTCCTCTGTGTTGCCAGCTATGTTTATGTGAATTAGAAGCCCCACTCCCAGTTCTCTTCTGTCAGCCAAGCCCCAATAGCAAAGAACGTGTCGATTCTGTAGCACCGTATAGGCCTCATCTGTCCTCCTAACCTCACTGAGCCCTATTATATCCCATTTAACACCCTCCACCTCCTCGAATAGTACAGCTAGACTTTCCTCACTAGATAAGATTCTAGTGTTAAACGTTGCCATGTTAGGTTCCAATGGCGGCCTGTCCGGATCCAGAGATTCTTAGCACCCTGTGCTGCGTTTGCAGATCTGCCCGCCGCCGTGGTCAATTGCTTCGCAGCTGCTGGGGACTGAGGGCCGTGAGTTATTTGACGTATGCATGTGGGAGGTAGTGGCCAGATACTGCACCAGGGTGGCCAATCCTTCTCTGGTGAGAGAGTGCGTTTCCGGCGGTGGTTACCGGTGAGGCCGCACCCCAGGCCTCGTAAAAACTGTATATAACTAAAAGCTAAATAACGTTTCTTCGAAGAAATTGAACTGTGACTTTACTGTGACCTGTCGAATTTCACCATGAGAAAGCGCTCACCCCCGCATGTAACATGAAGCTCTAAAGTTTATGCATATATTCTAATCAAATAATAGTAGTCATGTGCTTGGTTTCTTTCTTGCTTTAATACGTATGGAAGACTTGGGACTAGAGAGGCGTCCTTGTGGAAGGGTCTTTAACCATCTGTCGCTTCGTAAGTTCATGGGAATATACAAATATACACGTCCCATAGCATTTGGAATCCAGCTAAAGAAGACTGTGAACCATTCTCTGCTGCAGACACCATGGGGAGGTCAGAACGTGTTTAGGAAAAGTGGTTAGTGATTTAGAGCCCTGGATACCTTACTATGGGAGGGCATGTAGTCATCCCGTCACCAAATACGCAACCAATGTTGATCCCTTTCAGGCGAGACGAGACAACGGTGACAGAAAGCCATTACTTTCGAAAAGAAATATATATCGCGATCAGCCACCATCTAAAATGACCCAGTTTACTATGTTCAGAATGCGTGAGCAAACAAGACAGAGGCAGTTACTTTACTCAAAATCGTATTTGAGGCTGACATTACTGCATTAACCTTAAATATATTATTCAGGCTCAGACGCACACAAGGTTCTGCACAGTTTGAGCTGGTTCCGACAGGGCAATAAATAGCGTTGAACATGTACCGCAAAGGGTCTGGCACTTACGTTCTCAGGCAACACTGTACCGCATGGACCGACTGTGCATTTACCGGAACACACCATGTGAAAAGTGGGTCTTAGATAGTATGCTGGCCTGTGCCGCTGTATCCACCTTAAGCTGTGTGTGTGTACTCCACAATAACACTCTCGCAATCCAATATCGTAGTTCCTAAATTCAATCACCACACATTGTCAGTGTATCTTTCTTCTGACCCTTGTGTTCTGTGATGCCTAATGCCGGACCTTGGAGAGCTAACTTCATGAACCATACACTTCTCCAGCATGAGTCAAAGTGATTTGTTTTCTTACACATGGTGCAAGTTTTACACCGGACTGGGCATGCTTATTAGGTAGGCTATGTTCAGTAGCCGAAACGATCACAAGTTTCAGCGTTTCACTCCGACCATGCCGATGATCTCTAGATGTGGTGCATGTTTCCTTCACTGCTGGCAGTTTTTCGAGAGTCCACTGAAGGCTCGCACGGGGCCTTTCGTCATTAATGCTGCACAAAAGTTTATTTCGTTCTAAAAAATTTCAAGTCACGTAATACCAGGATAATGCACACAGCGCTACAACTGTAGTCAAAGTTAGCTTTTTTGTACATATGCCGCAAAGACCAAATCCGTATACAGAGCTGCTGAGCTATCAACATGCCGGCCCCCTACTGGTACGAGAGAGAAAGTCCCTTTCTATGAGATTAGACATTTCACCGAGATGGTTTTGCGACAAGTGTAGGCTGTCTACACGCAAATAGGGTGAGTTGTCGATTAGGCTTACACAATAAAAAGGAAGTATCTATAGATAGGCATGAAAAAATAGCGTGCTCTACATTGACAGCAATGAATGATTATCGTTAAAGAGGAATGTGTGAGAAAGAATTGATTACTCTTAAGCGGAGTGAATGGACTCGATGCCACTCAGAGTTATGCGGAAAGAACGGGATGCAGTCCTGGAAATTTAATGACCTTCTAATGTAGCTGCAATCAGCGAAAAGCATAAAAGGCAAACCGGCAACAAAAGATTTCGAGTTTACTCTTGTCGTTTTTCGTTCGTTTCATACACAACCGCTCAAATACTTTAGAATGCTGCACAAACTAACCTAAGCTGAAACACTGCTACAAAGTCTGAAATAATCAAAGTGAACGTAAACTCGTTGGGAGTCTCGTATCAGTGAAGCACTATCTGCGCCACTTTCCATGCCACTTGCGTGGTTGTACGCTGCTTCCAAGGGTGGCTCCATGCTGCATGAACGCTCCTTGCACAACACAGCTTGGCACTATTTCTGAAAAGTGGCCGCTTATGATTACTTGCGGGTTGCTGACACTGGTAGCTAAAAGCATTTCATGCGTCAAAGGCGACGCTCGAATATTTTTATGACTGTCCCTATAACTTTGCGTTGACGTAAACAATTGGCATTCAAAATAAAAGGCGACCAACTATATTTTATAAAGCTAGGCAGTAGACAAGGTACCAGATAGTGTATATAGTCCTTCAAGTAGTCAGATAACCAATCTCACCCAGAAGACGAGATAATGCGTAGCTCAATGCATGAATGTAAGGCCAGGGATGTAATTAAATCGTGCTCTGTAGAAGGCGTTCAACTTACTCATAGCGTTGAAAGTTCTGGCACGTCCCGTTCGATCAAGAAGCGAAGAGAGACAGCAATTGAAGTCTAGCACCGGCAGATTCGAGCCAAGAGTGCGTTCATGCACGTCACACGAGCAGTGATTGCGAATGATGATTGCACAGTTGCTAGACACAGACACACTAGTGGGTATTGACCAAGGAGGAAGTTGAAAGTAGGGCCGCAAAAATAAATGAATTCTTTCATTCTTCATTCATTCATTCATTCGTTGATGAATACATAGGCCTCACAGCTGTATTAGCCTTGAGATAAAATATTTTGATATGGCAAACGCTTGTCAGATTGAGCAGTTGCGCTAAGAGAATTAGTATTAAAAAGTACTGCGAAATGGTTGAAAATCGGGCTAATGTAATTTTAACGTGTTTGATGCACTGCTGAAAGACGCCTGTTTGCTTCGATCTTAAAAGTTTTGCACAAAGACGTAGGAAGTGACGACAACATTAATCAGTGCTTCTGAATTGCCTCAAGCATTAAACAACTTGCCGAATACTGGCACGAGGTACTGATGGTATTATTAAATGGTAATGAAAATTATCCCAGCAGGTAACTTGCAAGGATTTTGAATTAATGGAATCCACCTGATTAGAGACTTGCGAAAATAGTTCCTATATAAAAAACGAAGCGCACTGTTTACATTACATACCAACAGGCATATATCGATCACATCAATAATGGTAAAACTAATTAAAAGAATGCCATTCAGTTCAGTAGTAGCATAATTTTGAGCACATGCCAAGTTGGCGTCCGGCGTAAATTTAAATTGTAAAGTTGAATATGATTTGCTCATTATAATACAGAATTGGCTGCTTGTGTTTCCCTGAATAACCAAAAAACTATGACTGCATGAATATTTCCAACTACTAAATTCGCTTGAAAAGAAGGTTTACCCGATTACTTCATCACACAGGTACATTTCTCATAAATGGCAGAGAATTTCATTCCCGTCAATCTTGTTTGTGTTCTGTAAGGTATAGAAAAGCAGAGTTTCCCAACACAGCTAAGTATTATCACCATTACTTTTTTATTACTTTAAAGTGCACTATTCTTATATAACAAAACGTGCGTGTATGTATACGCCGATATCATTGCATTCACTGCTACAGCTCTATATAAGCATGCACTGTATCAAAGTTCGCATGCATAATGCAAAAAGTGCAATTGTAGTTTTCCACTAAGTCTCTGTTACAATTAGTTGGTTGTCGGGAGGATGCTATCCAGCAACTGAAATCGCTCAGATCTTAGGGGTTACTCGCATTGAACAAATCCATTGGAGTCCGCAATCGAAAATATGGTAGCTAAACGGGCGCATGTGGGGGGGATGCTTCATAGTCTCAGCAGCAATCCTTCTGGTTTAGGTCTTCATTTTCTCATTATAATTTATTGCACATATGTTCAACGACATCACACTTTGACTTTGACTGCGTGTTGTTTTCTAGTACACCTGCCTACAAATTTTGTACACTGGTTCTTTTAGAACGCCATTTCTCGCATTCATTCTCTAGCTTCTCTAATTTGTCGCAAGCATTATTTCAAACAGAGAAGTGCTCTGCCTTCTGTTTTCACTCGGTTTCACGTCATACCAGTGCGCACAATCCAAAATCTATACATCGCCTCTGAAGAAGTGTCAATATAATTTTATTAATCAACGGACATCACTTTTAAGCTCCCTGGCGAACGTTACGACGTCAACAAGTTGTTTTGGCAAAAAAAACTCTTGAAATCTGTCAAGGGTACCTTGGAGAAGTACTTTTCCTTCAAAACGGGTCGCAGAGAGAATTAAAATAGAATCGTACGACATATTTTCGAAAAGTTGCAAACATTTGCCCTAAACATACTCAGAATATATTTTGAACCATTTGTCACATTTAAGAACGACGATAGTGATAGGTACTGACTATTCAATCTTAACGGGGAGGTCGAAAAGATAGGGAGAAATAAGAGACGTTAAAGAAAACAGGAGCTTAAGCTAACTGGTTCGTGCGTTAGCAGTCAACGCAGGACTTTAGCCGTATCATGTTTCACTGCAGATTGTCGGTTCATAGTGCCTACTGAAGGCTTGCAAGCACTGGTTGTAGAACATGTAGTACCTGTTGTACGGACTCCTCCGTGTGTGGGGACCCTCAAACTGCCGACTAACACACAGAGTAAGTCTAACAGTGATTGAAGAACTATCAAGATTGATTTGTCTTTTCTGGCAAATTGTCAGCCGGAAACAAAGGGTTCATCTTGGAGAAGCACGCTGTCAGTCTGCATGTCACTGTGACTTTGGCAATGGAGGCAAACTGCATCAGTTGTGTTCACGGTGTTCTTCTTTGCACCGATCGTAGCGGATGCATGGGCTGCAGTTCTCGCAATGTGGGCCAAGGTGAATCTGCAGAAACCATGATTTTCGTTATAATTTGCTTCATACCAGCAGAGTCTGATCCGATTGCACAAATAGGTGGTGAAGCCGGGCGTCGAATGGTCGCTACGGATTCAGCAATGGCAATGCCTCACGAACTTATGTGCCGACGCCACTGATCTCTGACACTGACGGTGGCCTCGTGATATGATGTGCGGTCTCCTGCCATTTCTCTCAAAACAGCTATCGCTCTTTTCTTTTTGAGCAATGTTTTGAGGAAGCTTCGGAGATCTATTGCGATTCGCCCACTTCAGAGCATCGGCTTTACAACTGTCCGCTGGATGGGTTTCAGCGCAGCGAGAACATATATTCATTGCCTTCGCTTACGCTTCTCACGTGACCTAGCTCCACGTATCGAGACGATCCAGTGGCTACGACACAAAAAGTTTTACAGGATGTAAGAAGTGACCAACCTTTACTTGCTTGGGTAGATAGATGCCCCTGAAATCTATTTTGACGCAGCATGAGGTAACGAAACGAGCAACCTTGGCGATGACACTAACTTCACTACCTGGCCTGACTAGGTCACTCTCGTCGGAGCTGAAAATTAAAGCATCACTTCTTAGGCGACAGCACTGACGATGTTGGAGCCCTTGGGGATGTAGGAGCGGACATTAATTCCACACAGCTATGTGACGTTGCGTATTACGATTAGTGCGGCAATATGCGAAGCATCAATCGCAGTGACGTTATTACGCAGGTGCACTCTGTTGTTGATGATTTAATTCGGTACTAGTCCCTCAAGCAGCACCGCAACAGATTTCCATCGAGGCAATTCATGTTGCCATGGGGCTCAGCAGGAGCGAAAATAATGGCATCAGCCTCGGACCCTCGCTGCGTTAGCTCATTAGATGTTTTCGGGGATGAAAAAGCCCGTTGTTACGTCTTTTCGCCTTTCAGCTCGTTAAAAGTTCGTAGTCTCGTCAGTGCTCCTCACTTGTCGATGAGCAGACATCCGTCTCCACGTTGTCGCAGCAAGGGCCCGTCCGTTCCTGGACGGGGACGCCGCGAACGCCGCATGACCTGGCAAATATCAGAACTGGTCCTTGTTCGTCACTGACTAAAGAACCAGTAGACTTCACGCGGTGCAGATGTTATTGCGGTAAAAAAATGCAAGTGATACTTCAATAGAGTACTGCCAAGGCACAAAAGTATTTCACTGTCATTCCTAACCTAACGGCGCAAAATTTCTCAAATTCTGAGAAGTATTTTTTTTCTCGTCCCAGTACATATACTTCTTATTCGCTTGGTTTGAGTAGGAAAGCCCAAAGGTGTAAACCTGAATAATATACGGATGAACTCGCCGTAGCATGGCTCCTTAGTCTATGAATTCCATGCTGTCAGCGTTTGCGTTCATCTCTGTGGCGCCATTGGAAAAGCCTGCCATGGGCCCACCGTGGTTGCCTAGTGGCTAAATACTCAGCTGCAGACTCGCAGACCGCGGGATAGAATTCCAACTGAGCGACTGCATTACCGATGGAGGCGGAAAGGCTTTAAGCCCATGTTCTCAGATTTAGAAGCACGTTAAAGAAGCCCAGGTGGTCGAAACATTCGAAGCCTTCTACTACACGGCGCCTGTCAAAATCATATGGTGATTTGGGGTCGTTTTAAACCTCACATATCATTCAATGAAAAGTCTAGCACGTCGAATAGCTTCGCTCAGTCACCTATCTAACCATGCAAGTTTCTGATCCTAATTATAAGTCCGAAAATGTATAGTGCTTCACTAGAAGGCAAGAAATATCGTGGCTCAATTGTGATGTCGGGTCTACCCTCAAGTTTTTTACCTAACAGGTTGCAAGTCGCCCTCAATAGCGTCATTTCAAAGAGAGTGAATCTGGGCATCGCTTCTTCCTAATTCTTGTTACCTTACTGCTCACTGGTTAAAAGACAGTCTTTTAAACAGCGTGCAAACAGGTAACAATGAATAGTTACTAACTCGCCCAGCAAGTACCCTTATAAGAATTTTCCTAATATTCAGATTTCTCATTACCATCATCAGCTTGACTACGCTCACTGCCGGACAAGGCTTCTCCCCTGTTCCGCTAGTCAACTCGGTCCGGTGGCTTGCTGCTGCCACTTTATACCGCAAACATCCTGATTTCCTTAGCCCACCTTTCGGTCTTGCCCTTACCCACTTGCCTTCTCTTGGAATCCAGTATGGGATCCTTGATGTCCAGCGGTTAGCTTGCCTTCACGCTACGTGCCGTGCCCATGAATTTTCTTCCTCTTGATTTCGACTATGATGTCCTTAACAGGACAGGAGATTAATGCCCTTGTTCTTTCTTTTGTGCCCTCCTCCTCCTGCTCCTATCCTCCGGGGTTACACCTATTATCTACCTTTCTATTACTCGCTGCGCGTCAACTTGAGCTGAACTCTTTTTGTTGTG